>NQII01007611.1:606-12769 GCA_002778355.1 Clitarchus hookeri
GGGGGGGGGGGGGGTCAGTCCCTGTCGAATTATATTTATAGATATTCCGCCACAAATTCTATTTCAAAAGGTGTATTACAATTTTTTGCACGAAAAAGCATGAATAATACCTTCCTTAATGATCTTCAATTGTTACAGCTTCTTTGCATTTGATATTTCCTAACTTTTAACAGCCAAGGTAAAATAATTGATTATTTTGTGGGAGCGACTACAAAGCTCATAACAGCTACGGCAGTCGAACAGAACAGATTTCAGAAAACGTGTTTAGTAATATTCTATGTCATGTCGTCCGAAAAAAAAATCCATCCTAAATCCACGTTAGCGGTAAGTAGCTGAAAATAAAAAAATCTAAGATGGCGTGGCTTGATCCCCTTTAAAGCGTATCAAGCCCCACTATATTGTATTTTTACTATTTTTGCCATAATTTACTAATTATAATGTTTAACGAAATTTTTTGCAGGACACGCCATAAATAATAGTTTCTAAAGCTTTTTCAAACTATTACAACTCTACCGAATTGATCAATTTTTGANGCAGGACACGCCATAAATAATAGTTTCTAAAGCTTTTTCAAACTATTACAACTCTACCGAATTGATCAATTTTTGACTAGTGGCTGCTTGCAAGAAATAAGTAATTTATTCTTGTGGCAGTTACAAAAATGATCCTGACAACAATAGTCTACCAATACATATTTTAGAACACGTGGAAAGCAATGCCCTATGCATTGTCGATGCCCAAAATAAAATATAAAATCTTTAATGAATGTTATTGCGAAAATTTCGTAAATCTAAGATGGTGGGACCTGATCCCGTTTAAGATGCGCCCAAACTTCTCCAATCCACCCCCTTCCCATCGCTATATCTTCCATGACCGAAACCGCAAGCCCCGAAAAACAGAGATGCCGCGGCTAGAAGTGTTCGAGCAGTATGTGTGACGCCACGGATAATAATTGTAAAGACTTTTTTTTTCTAGCGGCTATTTAATTAAAGATGGGACACGCTTTCTTCTCAACCCCGCACCTGTGCCCTTTCTGAGCAATGAAGGGTTTAAGAGTTTCCTTTTCCTGTTAATTTCCATTTTTTTCTAGTACATCTATATCCAGGTAGCCTGGAGTAGTAGCGTGGCACGGTTAACCTGCCATCCACCCCGTTCCCTACAATTCCCGGAATCTATTCTACTTTATATCTATGACATGATATAGCGGCACTAACTACTTGACTAATTAACTGATATTATACTTACGATTCAATCCCCATATATCTACATTCAGCGGAGAGGAGGGCCTCCGAACATATTTTCCAACCCCCTCCCCTTGTAGTCAGTCCTTTAGTCATGAATATTGTCTAGATCGTGCATATAGACTATTTACGGTTAACTGAGCACTTTTGAAATCGTACTTCGAAAACAGTTTTCTGCCCCTACCTGCATATATCTTCACGGGCACACTGACTGGCCGTAGAATGTATGTGAGGTAGAGTGATCTCAATTTTCAAGGTTCAAGGTCACCTATGGTCAAAGTTGAGGAAGTCTAAGATGGCGATTGGGGCAAATAATGTTCTTTCCCGATTTTTTCACAATTTTTTTCAAATTTTCTCTCTTTTTTTTTTTTTTTTTTTTTTTTTTTTTTTTNTGGGGCAAATAATGTTCTTTCCCGATTTTTTCACAATTTTTTTCAAATTTTTTTTTTTTTTTTTTTTTTTTTTTTAGATTTTTTACTTTAAGGTCACCCAATGTCAAGGTCGCCCCCAAGTCAAGGTAATTGTCGATCCCTGTTCGAAATGACAGAGCATGAAAACCTGATCAAAACATCCTCAGTCCTCTTCATAATCCCTTGTACCCATAGACCCCAAATATATCTACGGACGCCCATGCATGCATATAGCATATCTCCACATGTATACGCTTGATAACCCTTAAAGTTTTGCCCGGAAATATTCTGTGAAAACTTAATTTTAGGTGCACGTGAATGTATAATTGAATACCCATAGCAATACGTTTCGTGCCACTACTTTCGCATTGTGTCTCAGATTCACCTCCGACCTTCAGACACTTCGTCGGAGAGTTGACTGACGATGGCGATGTCACTCACGACAGAGTGATTAACGATAATAATAATGTCTTTATTGAGGTGGTGAAGTTGAGGTCATGTGGCACTATCTACCACTTAACCCCAGTAAACAGAGTTACAAGTAGAATCCACTATCTGATCAGAAGTATCTGAACAGCCCTCTGCAAATGACTCGCGCCTATGTGTGATTACAACCGCCGCTGCCGATATAAAGGTGGCNATGTGTGATTACAACCGCCGCTGCCGATATAAAGGTGGCAGATGGCTCAGTGTTGATCACAAACCGTAAGTTTTTGAGGATCAACTGGGGATTCGGATTCGGGTGGGGGGGGGCGCCCAATTGCGCCACTCCCCCCACCAGAGTGATGTGCAAACATTACTCTGGTTAAGCCAGCGCCAAATAATAAAAGATGCCCAGCCCCCTCTCTACTAGTATTTTTTCTACCTACTAATAAAGAGCATGGTTTCCACTCATCTGTCTACTGTAGCATTTTCTGATAATTCTGATAGTGCATGCAACCATTTTTTAGTTATTTCCTGTCGAAAGGGCTTTTACGGTGCCTATGCCGGTTTTCCCCTTTCTTTTATTAGTATAATAGTTTAACTATAAGTACACTTACGGAGGTTATCATGGTAAAAATCTGGCCATGGCAGCCCAATCCCTCGCTGCCGCGATGCATGTCTCCTTGCATGATCTCCCTTTCTTGTAGGCGTATGGGGCTTAGCCCTGAGACGTAATAATCCCCCGCCCCTACCGCGGGCACACATACCATTTAGTTTTAGAGTAGGTTAGAAAAAATAAAGTGTTGATCAGTGCTACGCGATACTGGCAGAATGGGTGAAGCAAGGGTGAGGGAGTGAGTGAAGAGATTTGGGCGGCTCTTAACAGCGTGGTCTTGAGAGCCGGTGGGAGTGGTTGAGGTGAGTATGAAGCAGCACCGGAATGAAAGGGTGGGGGAAACGGGAAGATCTCTGAGAAAACCCGCCGACCAGCGGCATCGTCCAGCACGATTCTCACTTGCGAAAATCTGGGAGTGACCCGGCCGGGGATTGAACGCGGTCCGCCTTGATGGGAGGCGAGCAGGCTAACCGCTCAGCCACCGCGGCCCCTGGAGCAAGGGAGCTCAGCAACTTCGAACATGGTGTAGTTACTGGTTGCCACATCAGTAATCAATCAGCCAGGGCCATTTCCGCCCTTCTCAAGTTGCCCGAGTCGACTGTCGGGGATGTGGTTGTGAAGTGGAAACGGGAAAGCACAACGGCAACAAAACCATGGCCAGGGGCAGGCCACGTGTGTTGTTTGACAGGGGACCGTCGAGTGTTGAAGAAGGTGGTACGGGAAGATAGCATGTCAGTGTGTGATACCATCGCCCGTGAACTCCGCAGTGCCACTAATTGCGCAGCTAGCACCATGGCTGTGCTGTGCTCCGGGAGTTACGGGGACTGGGGTTCAAAGCTCAGGCACCTGCCCATAAACTACACGTCTCGTCTGGTTGTAAAGACTGATGCCACGTGGCAGTCAATGAGAGGGTTCAGGCGTGGGGAATGCCGGGTGAACGCTACATGCCGGCCTGTGTAGCGGCCACGGTGAAATTTGGTGAAGATATGGTGACAGTGTGGGAGTGTTTTTCGTGGAAGAAACTTGGTCCTCTCACGACACTACGGGGCACGTTCAAAGCTGAAGACTATAACGACATTTTTAAGGGCTGCGTATTGCCTGCGGTAGAAGACCAACTCGGAGACGATAACTGTGTGTTTGAGCATGACAGTGCTCCCTGCCACAGAGCACGGCCTATCGGTGAGTGGATTGTGGACGGCAGGGTTCCGGAGATGGACTGGCCAGCCCAGAGCATTGACCGCAATGCCATAGAACAGCTCTGGGATGAACTGGAACGACAACGGCACACCAGACCTCAACGATCCACGTCAGTTACTACACTTGCTACAGTGCTACGGGGAGAATGGTCTGCCATTCTTCCAGAGACGTTCCCACACATTGCTGACGGGGTTGAAGCTGCAATAAATCCCCGTGTTAAGGAGGGAGCGTACTTGTTCTGCTCGGATCGGGTCGGCACGGAACTGACCTTTCGGCAAAAATAAAAACGGCATGTTCTCATACGGCAGTCCGCGCAATACAACGTCTTGGTCTGGCAGCCGAGCTAAGCCATTGTAGTGCGTTGTCTGCCATATGAAAATATACCGATTTTGTTTTTGCCGAAATGTCCGCTCCGAGCCGAGCCTATCCGGACGGAACAAGTGCGCGCCTTCCTTTAATGTCCGCTACTGGGCGGTATATCCGCGGGACAAGTACGACAGTATCTCGCGGGTGTCTGGATACTCAGATAGTGTTCATGACGAAATAACACTAACAACAACACATCAATNGAGCCTATCCGGACGGAACAAGTGCGCGCCTTCCTTTAATGTCCGCTACTGGGCGGTATATCCGCGGGACAAGTAAGACAGTATCTCGCGGGTGTCTGGATACTCAGATAGTGTTCATGACGAAATAACACTAACAACAACACATAAATTAAAGAAAACATTATGACACCGAAAAAAGTAACGCATTACATATAAACAGAACTTTTTTCATGGAGAAATTGCAAAAATTCTTGCGCGGATATTCACTACAGCCCTACACGTGACAAAAACACGNGAGCCTATCCGGACGGAACAAGTGCGCGCCTTCCTTTAATGTCCGCTACTGGGCGGTATATCCGCGGGACAAGTACGACAGTATCTCGCGGGTGTCTGGATACTCAGATAGTGTTCATGACGAAATAACACTAACAACAACACATCAATTAAAGAAAACATTATGACACCGAAAAAAGTAACGCATTACATATAAATAGAACTTTTTTCATGGAGAAATTGCAAAAATTCTTGCGCGGATATTCACTACAGCCCTACACGTGACAAAAACACGGGATTATTATGTTATGCAGGTATGGCAGAATTTCTTGCACATCTACGAGTATTTACCACACACGCACACAATCAAGCATACATGCACTAAAAATTAACGTACATGGATATGTGTGCCGACTGGAAAGGACAATTCTGGTGGCTCAGATCTCTTTCTTACAAGGCCGGTCTCAGGTTTCTACTTCCCGTCTCCTGGAATGAGTAAAAGAATTGGTGGGTGGAAGGGGGGGGGGGNGTGGTTCGGGAGAACTTCGCCCTCCGTTACTTAACCTTCTCGAGTAATTGCAGAAATGTAATTATGTGCTTTTTACTGATTGGACACGCTTTGTCGCTCCCTCGAGGGAGGCCTTCCCCTGGTCACTACGCCCCCGAAGGAGATGCGTTATCTGCGAGGCCACGTGTCGCGGGCTGATGACCCCGCACAGTACTCAAGAGTTACAGATCATTCACAGTTACTTACAACTTTTCTGGAGCCCTGCTTAAGAGATAGAAGCGCGGACATGTTTTCCGGGGATTTTTTGTTTGGGCGTTGACGTTTATCTCGGCAAATATATATCCTGGATATACGACTATTTTCCAGAAAAGGTAACAACCCATTATATAAGCCCCTGCATCTTAGTTTTTACCTTACTAAGCGTATTATTAAAGAGAAAAAAATCGTAAAAACGGTAATATATATATATATATATATATATTAGTGTTTACCTGCGCAGTTTCCTTAATACGCAAGAGAAAAGTGAAACGGCACAGTCGTAGTTTAATCGATGAGCTTTTATCGCGTGTGATAAAAATAACTATTGTTACAGATCTAATTTGCACAGGAAAGCATAACGACGGAAGCATTGCGCGACGATTCAGCGCCTTGCTCGTAGGGGCGATGGGACGCCGGGAGCGCGCGTTATTGTCGCCCGTATCGCCGTGCCCGCGAACACGAAAAAAAATAATAAAAAGATATATATATATATATATATAGGGACCATGTAGGCTTACAAAATCCCATGTCACCCGCCATATTGAATTTTTTATTTATTTCTTTATGATTATAATTTAGAAGTTTATTGAAAAATGCGACAACAGAAGCTTAGCTTATTACTTTATCCATCAATATAGACATAATATATTAACTACTAACGCATATTTATGAAACATTTAACTTCATACAAAATTCTATATTTTAATTCAAAATTCCATATTTCAATTAATTCTCACCTATTAACAATCAGGTAAGTACAAACATTTGCAAATAAACATGAAATGTAATGTTTGCATAATGAATAATTTTCAGTAATGTACCTGACTCCTCTGTCGTGACACTAAAACGAATAATTTCTGTATAAGGGGTTACTTCCAACTTTTCTGCTAAAGTTCTACTTTCAGGATGTTCCTCCGCCTCATGCAGACAAAGCTCAACTATGTCTAGAAAAATACACCAAAGCGACAACGCACCGCACGCGCGCACTCAGTCTCGTAATATTTTACATGGTAACTGTTTTTTGCTAGCCATCACCAAAACTCCTATTTTCTCCCCTTTTTTATTCGTAGTAATTGCAAATAAAATATCACAATTTATAGACAAATCATAATATAAAGTTAAATTTAACAATAATATTAGTTAGTTTTGTATTAACGGAAGTATAAAAGGCTTTTGTGATACAAGACATAATGAGGAGAAAACCAAATACGTCATACATAGAATGATTTTTCAAAGGTTTTGTTCAAGAAGTGTAAAGATGTTGTGAATCGACATAGTGGTCCGGACATATTTTCTGTAAAAACGTTGTTCGCGCGTTTACTAGTATCTAAACAAATAAATATCATAGGAATAAAAAAAAATTCCAGAAAAGATAAAAACCAAATATCTAAGCCTGTAAGATTTTGTTTTTATCATATTAATTGAATTCAAAGAGAAAAATGTATCGTGAAAATGGTGAAAAAGCTCATTTTTTTTAGAGACAGCCTGAGGAGTTTCCTTAAGAGGTAGAAAAAAAAAATTAAAACCGTGCAGTTTTAGTTACACCTGTTGGCTTTAATCGCGTGTAACGAAGTCCCACTGCTACACATCTGATCTGCGTAGTAGAGCGTGCAGACGGAAACACAGCACGCCTTGCTCTTAGGGGTGATGAGGCGCTAGGCGTTCATGTTCGTGTCGACCGTATCGCCCCCATGCCTCCGTACCTCGGACGCGTGGCAATGCAGTGCATCCCATCCGCTGCCCACGTACTCTCTGAAGAGTGCGGAAGTGAACAAACCGCGTACGACGCGAACTCCATCCGTACCAGAGACTAAAGACGAGGGAGACATCTCGCTGGACCAGCCTCCGTGTCCCAACATTAAACTGCTTCTCTGCCAGCACGACTAGTGAAAACGGCGTGGATTGGATTTGAGGTTAGAACACTGTTCAGTAAACAAGTTCTTTGAGATTTTTGTATACTTCCTTCAACAAATTTGGAATGCAGTTATATTATATTCAAATTGGGAGAACGTATTTTTGTTCATCGTTGTTGACCATGTGACTTTGACAGTTGTGTTCCTTTGGGGTAGGTCAATGTTGGATGCACGCGCAGAAGACGAACAAGCGGTCCACCTCGACTTTAGTCTACGGTCAGCACACGCCAGCAAAAACGGCGTCACTGGCCAGCAACATGTTGGAAAGTTGTTCACCAATCAGCGCACGGTAACCTACTCGCTAGCCGGCAGCCCAGCGAATAGAGAACCAGGGCTACCAAGCTATTTATTTTAGATTATACAGTAGCCTCCTTTTTTTTAAACATTTTCCTGCACTCCGCAGTATTCTTTTCGTTCCCTTCAAATGACTATAAAATAAGTATAACAAGTTTCATCGTGTTTCTAAGAAATTAAAAATCTAGAGAAAAAAGTGAAGAGGGCAGAGACAACTGCCTCGCTTTCCAGAATCCCACATCATGTGATACCGCAACTAAATTTTTTTAAATAAATTAAAATAGTATGGAAAAAGTGAATAAAAGTGACCAATTCTGTGAAAAAGTGATAAAAAGTGACACACTCAAAAAAAGAGACCTATTGCAAGCCCTGAATTAATGAAATAAAAGAGTTAAAAAAATTCGAATTTATTTACGAAAACTGCAAAGAAAACGCTTTCCTTTTAATATCTCACAATAAATGGCTACCACTTGCTGTTTAAAATTAATATTTACATAATCTTCTATCACCCTAAAGAAATTAATTCAATCAAATAACTAAAATCAGTCACAATAAACAGTTTATCAAAACTATTAAATTATTTTATAAACGTTATGTCTATATTTGAAAGTTCCAATATTTACATTAATGTCCGTATTGTATGTTCGCACAGTCCCACCTTGATTCAGTCCAGATTTCACCAGTCCAGAATATTCTAGAGCTCCCCGAACGCCCCCTCGCACTCTACTCGCCGAGTACCACGACCTCTCGTCTGTCGTCCGTCCTCTCCGCCGGTGTCCCTCGCTGCACCATACTTTACCGTATTTATGAACTTTAGCCAGATGGCAACCACAAAAACTGCCAATCCTCCAACTGCGGCGGTATTTATAAACGACCCCGGCCCTAGTCCAGAACCTTCTTTACATGCCGCGTTCCGACGAGGAAAGTGATTTCCACACAATTTTTGCTCATCCTCTCACGTCGTCGACTCCTCCGGCAAGGGGGAGAAGGGTCTGTGACGCCTGTCACCCAGCCGCCGAGCGACGTAGCAGTGAGTGAGTCTGCCTGGGGTCGAGGGGAGGCTCAGGGTGGGTCACTCCCCACAGCGGCGCAGGGATCACGCACAACCAGGCAACACAGAGCCCGTGCTCGGTGAGGGAATCCGCGCGTAACGGTTCATTAAATGTGTATTTTTCGTTATCTGATTATTTTTGTAGAAGTCGTTATTAATTTGTTCTAGTGGTGTTAAACGCTTGACAGTGTTTTAAACTTGGTTTTATGAAAATATATGATTTGTTTTAAAAACTCCTAGGTTTTTGGTTTCTAAATCATCACTTCACATTTATCTCTGTTATCAGCAAAGTCGTGTATAGTAGCACCGCATGCTTAACAGTTGACTGTTGTCTTGTTCAAATTAAAACATTACAAAATTCAAAACTCAAATAATAAAAAAAACTAAATCCCCATAATTTGGAACACGACTTTACTTGCTGACAGTAAAAATAGGAATACGGTATGAAAAACTGTGCGCGTCATTATCTACGCTTTGCTTGAGTACTCGCCTTGGTTATGCTTGTTAAATATAGTTAATTCAGATTATGCCAGTTGTCACTTCCAATTATAAACGACTTATCAATACATAGTATAAAAGGAAGTCCCTGGCGCCCGTCTTTCTGTCTGTATCACTGCGCTAATCTCGAAAATCACTGGACGGATTTGGATGTTGTTTTTACTGTTGTGATCTGCATTTATCGAGGAAGGTTTTTGTGTATAAGAAATTGTCGTAGCACTTATAGGAGCTGAGCATTAACGGCATTAGTGAATCAAGTGGGGAAAAACGTTTCCCGCCAGCACGCTCTCATGGAACAAAATAATGTACGAAATAATTGTGTAAAACTGAATTACTGCATCTACAAAAAAGTCAGCGGTAGCATATATCTATCTTTAATAGATAAGTAGCAAAAAGCGTATTTACAATTTAAATTACGCAGTAAAAACAAACGTAAAATCCACAGTATTTTCTAACCATAAAGAACTTTATCATTATCAAAATTAATTAATTCATAATTAAAACTGTTTAATGTAGATAAGAAGTGTCCTTGACAGCATACAATTTAGCCCAACGTAACAAAACTAGCACTCAAAACAAACATGAGAGTACTTATGTCTTCAGAAAATAACAGCATATTTGCTGACATGCTACTGAAAGTTGGAAATTGAGAACTTCCAATGGATTGTGGAAAAATGTCTCTCAATAGTCATATGTGTTTTAGTCACCGACCACCAACAACTGATAGATAACGTATATCCTGAAATACACGACCTTTCAAATAATACACTATCGTGGTTCAAAGAGAGAGCGATATTATAGGCTACTAATGAACAAGTCGAAAAAATTAATGAATTAGTGCTCGCAAAATTCAATGCTCAAACACAAGTCTATTCCTCGGTAGATACAGTACTCAACAGTGAAGAAGCTGTGCACTATCCCACAGAATTTCTTAATTCATTGAATCCTTCTGGCATGCCACCACACAAACTGATTTTAAAAGTTGGAGCTCTCATAATTTTATTGCAAAATATAAATCCATCGAAATAATGCAACGTGGCTCGATTACAAATAAAAAGTTTAGAAAGTTATCTCATTGAAGGTACTATTCTATCTGGCTGCGGTACTAGAGAAACTGTTTTAATACCTATAATACCAATGATTCCCTCAGATTTCAAGAGAGTCCAATTTCCAATAATAGTTTGTTTTGGTATCACCACAAATAAGGCACAAGGTCAAACACTTAATGTGGCTGGAGTGGATTTGAGCGGAGCATGTTTTTCACACGGATAACTATCCGTAGCCCTTTCGCGTGTCACGTCAAACAGAAATTTTTTTGTGCTGGCGGTTGGAGGCTATAGTTATCATCTAAGAACTCAAGGTGCATACGAGGATAGAGTTGCATCCAAAGTAAGCGAGAGAACCTTATTTTATTCATTTGGTTGCCGAAGTATGTTCCGTGGTACTGTAAGCGTTAGAACACAGAGTAAACTATACATGTTACATTTGTTACGTTGGCAGAGAGCGCAAGACGTCGCCAGCCTGTTTTTTTTTAAACACTGACCTACGTTTCTGCGCAAAAATTATACATTGTATCATTTATCCGCAGTTAATTCATACGACAAATGCATTTGTGAGAGTAAGCATCGCCATCATGAAGATGAAACACTACTTTACAACAGCATTCTCNCATCATGAAGATGAAACACTACTTTACAACAGCATTCTCTAGAATATACGTGGCATCCTACTAATATTGCACATGCGAAAGTCTGTCTGTCTTGTGTGTGTGTGTGTGTGTGTTTGTTATCACTCAGCTACATAACGGCTAAACGGATTTTGATAAAATTTTGGTATGTAGGTACTTTAGGTCCTGGAATAGGGCATATGATACTTTTTATCCCGGAAAATTGTACGGATCCTGTGGAATAACAACAAAACATAATTCTGCAACGGCTGGGAACGTGACCGAAATATTTTTTTCCTCTGGTGTCAGAGTTTATCAGGCTGCCCAAGGACCTCTGAAATGGCTTAACGACTGCTATAAATCGATAACAACTGGGACCGAATATTTAACGTGCCCTCCGAAGCCCGGAAGCGCTCAAATGGTATGCCACTAAACGGTCACCCATCCAAATGTGTGCCGCTGGGAACGTTGCTTAACGTTGGTGATCGATTAAGATACCTTAGCCAAGCGCAAAAAGTAGTACCTAGGTACACTTATTTCTAAAGCTACAACTTAATGAAACTCACGTTTTGATTTTCATTCATCGACGCTGGAAAGCTGAATTGTAGTAACTAGGCGATAGTTGCACAGATATGCTCCTAAAACAATACCGTACTTCTTGCCTACCGGGTAAAAAATATATTTTCTTCCTTTTGGGTTGCCGTAGTNGTAGTAACTAGGCGATAGTTGCACAGATATGCTCCTAAAACAATACCGTACTTCTTGCCTACCGGGTAAAAAATATTTTCTTCCTTTTGGGTTGCCGTAATCAGTTAAAAACCTAGGCCAGCATAATACAATTTTATAATTCTGTTTTTACATAAATGATTTGTCTCTTCCCAATTGATTTATTAGTGTATCACTGTAAAACTCAATTGTACCCGGGCGAAGCCGGGCCGGTTCGCTAGTTAACTAACAGATGTGAGCAGCACACGGACACACAATACTGTGCTACCGCCATCAAACAGAAAATTTGTAACTAAGCACGTGTTTCTACAATATCTGAAGATAAAAACCACACGATCGTTTATTGTAGGTTTACTTACACGCAGTGAGCAGGTAGTAAATAGTCTGTTTAAATACGCAAAAAAAAATTTCAATGTAGAAGTTGTAAGAGAGTAGAATCTCGACTTCGGACATCCTCGGTAAGGATTTATTTCTTTATTCGAGTAAGTGTGCGAATCAATTAGGGGAGGGGCAGAAAATACACCTCTCATGAAATTTTTTT
>NQII01007611.1:12794-29285 GCA_002778355.1 Clitarchus hookeri
ACCACCCTCCCATTTGAACAGTAAAAATGTATGATGATTGAGACAAATCGTTCCACGTACAAATCATAACAACGGAGCTTGATTACTATAGTCCATCCACAGTTACTTCAAACACATCTGAAGTCATGCTTAAGTTCTACTTTAAGGATATTCCACCGCCTTGTGCAAACAAAACTTAACTAACTCTAGAAAGTTACATCAACGAACCGCATTTAGTGATACTTCGGGCAGGAAGTAGAACACACTTATTTTCTCTCTGTTTTTATTCATATTAGATATAAATTAAATATTATTTATAGACTAAATATAAATTAACGTTCAGTTCAACCAAAAATAAAGTACTTCTATGTTAACACAAGTATAACAGGCTTGCGATCGATGACACATTTAGGAAACAACCAAACACGTCATATGTGGCGTGATTTTTCAAAGGTTTGATTCAAAAAGTGTGAAGAAACCGCGAATAGAACTATGCTTGAGACGGAAAGTGCTGGCTGGAAACACACGCAGCCACACGCTGACTGTCAAAACGCAGGTTTTTTGCGTGGCGCAAAATTTCGCGTCACCTTTGGTGTACTTAATTTTCACAAAAGGCACAGTTCTTAGAAACATATAACACTGCAGCTTCTTCATAACCTATTAACTAGTACATGAGTGAGTGAAGAGATTTGGGCGGCCCTTAACATCGAAGTCTTGAGAGGCAATGAGGAGCAGCGCTGGAATGAAAGGGTGGGGGAAACGGGAGATCCGCGAGAAAACCCGCATCGTCCGACACGGTTCCAACATGCGAGAATCCGAGAGCGACCCCGCCGGGAATAGAACCCAGTTCACGTAGGGGGGAGGCGAGTAGTCTAACCACTACACCACCGGGTCCCTAAACTAGTACACATTTCCACCAACATATATCGGCCACTTTGTTGGGAAACGTGAATCTTCAAAAGTCTCGAGTAGACGAAAAGAAAAATGGTCCCTTCATTTTCAGCAAAAAGTTTAATTCGCACCGTGCTTCGAGTTACGAGGGCCTGGCAGTAGTAATTTGGTAACTTTGGGCCAACCGGCAGCGCATGAGCAGTGGCGTTATTTGTTTCCGCCAGCCAGCAAAGCGCGAGAGCGGCTGTTGCAGCCTCCGCCGCGGCAAGGGGTCCGCCAGGAATCGATCGCATCTCCGCCATCCCTCCCCCCAGCCTTCGCCAAAACCGGCGCTCCACGTGACCTCGCGAGCATCCTACTCTATTGTCATTCCCCTCCAACCCAAACAAACTCCACAGCCGCCCGCCCGACTCTGAGATGGCAAGGGTGGTGGGTGCAGAGGAGGGTGGTAGGGGAGAAAGGAGGGTTGGTCCTTTCCTTGACGCCTCATGGCGAAGAGGGGTGCGAGGGTGGAAAAGACGTGATCAGGAGGGGGTGGGGGAGGATATTATTAAAGAAAATATAGCCAACCGTCTGATCTAGCACATGGCAGCTCTACCTCGGCACTGACCTGCCCATATGTGGAAAAAAAAAAACAGTGTGCGATACTAAAAAATAACTCGTAAACATAATACGATTACACCACTACAGACTGTTCACGTTAAACTGAGCACTTTTGAAAGCCCTGCTTAAGATCTACTTGTATTCACATAGTGTATTCTTCCACTATAGGTAAATTTAACATTGCCATGGTGCTCACTACTTTATTCGTGCGTCGGTCGAGTGAAACTGTGAAATTATTAGAAAAGTAAGCGTTTTACAAATTCGCTAATTTTTACATTTATACGCATTAAAAAAAAACAAATCAAAATAAATTGTTTCAGGATTCTCAAATGCTTATTTCAACAATATTGATTCAGCGTTAAAACATGGAACTACGTTCCCTCTGTCGTAACTAACTCAACCGGGTGCATGACAATAAGTATTACCGATAAAACATGCAGATAGGGGCAGTTACATTTTCCAAATGTTGATTTCGAAAGTGCTCACTTTATCGTGAACAGCCTTTAAATCCAAATATTTGTCCAACAACAGTTTGTTACATAGATATAAGCCACTCATTAAAGACGAGAGAAAAAAAAATCATATGAATTTGCATGTTTTTTCTAAAAAAAAATTTTTTTGTAGAAATGTAAAATATTATGAGAGACACGGCGTCTTTAAAAATCTGAACACCCTACCCTGCTCTGAGTCAGTTGTTTTCAATTAAATTGAAATAAGCGAGAGAGTTCATCACTCAGAGAAGCTGAGAACGGTAAATATATACAAAACATTTTTAAACTACATGTCGAAAATAAAAAATTGCACATACAGGTCAATAGAAACAATAAATCATAGTAGCAAAATGTTCGGAAAGATCATCTAGTATTTTTAAATTCATTTTTAAATTAGGCATAACAACGCCGGGAGTCCGCAGCTTTACGTACGTGCGTGCACAACAAGTTGCATATCATGAAGGCGAACGGAATTGGCGTGATCGTCTGGACTAGAAAATACGTTTCCACGTAGCTAATATGATTCCGTTCGCCTGCGTGATATGCAACTTGTATGTTTACGTAGATACGCGAATCTGCGGACTCTCGGCGCTGTTTTGCGAACTTCAATTTAAATTGGAAAATACTAGATGGATTTTGCAAACATTTTGCTACTAGAATTTATTGTTTATACTAGCCCATAAATGCCGTGGTTTGAATTTTGACATGTAATTAAAAAACACACCGTATAGTGTGTGTACTTTTATATGTATATATAGACCGTTGACGATTAACTGAGCACTTTCGAAATCAACTTTCTGAAAACGCTACTGCTCCTACCTACATAACGGACACACTAACTGGCATGCGCCCAGTAAAGTTGGAAACGACAGAGAAAAAGTACGTCCATTTCTTAACGTTGAATTAAAAGTGTTAGGAAAGCATTTGTGAATACTGAAATTATTTATTTTGCTTTCTGTATTTTTTTTTTTTTTACTGTATATAAATGTAGGAATCGGCAAATTTGTAAAATATTTACTTTTATGACAATTTCATAATTTCACCTAACTGACTCATTAAAAAGGTGATGAGATCCATGTAATGTTATTTGCACATGCGGTATAAGAATACACAATGTGCATACAAGTAGATCTTAAGCTGGGCTTCCAAAAGTGTTCCGTTTACCGTGAACAGCCTTTACACACCAACACGCATACATCACACACACACAGGAAAGTGATCTCGCAAGCCTATTTTTCCTTCGGAAAGTAAGCTAAATACCTTGTGCGTAACATAACCGAACACCGATGAATATTGTCGAGTACCAGATGTCAAATCGGTGTATTCGTACGTGTACAATCATGCGTACGTCACCAACTCCACACCACCCAACGAGACCAGGGGTCACGGATAATGGATCTTTCTGATAATAGTGAGCCCCAGTACGCGGTACGAAAGGGAAGGGGCTTGTCCCCGCCCNGTGGGGGAGGATATTATTAAAGAAAATATAGCCAACCGTCTGATCTAGCACATGGCAGCTCTACCTCGGCACTGAGCAGGGCCACTGACCTGCCCATATGTGAAAAAAAAAACAGTGTGCGATACTAAAAAATAACTCGTAAACATAATACGATTACATCACTACAGACTGTTCACGTTAAACTGAGCACTTTTGAAAGCCCTGCTTAAGATCTACTTGTATTCACATAGTGTATTCTTCCACTATAGGTAAATTTAACATTGCCATGGTGCTCACTATNGCTTAAGATCTACTTGTATTCACATAGTGTATTCTTCCACTATAGGTAAATTTAACATTGCCATGGTGCTCACTATTTTATTCGTGCGTCGGTCGAGTGAAACTGTGAAATTATTAGAAAAGTAAGCGTTTTACAAATTCGCAAATTTTTACATTTATACGCATTAAAAAAAAAACAAATCAAAATAAATTGTTTCAGGATTCTCAAATGCTCATTTCAACAATATTGATTCAGCGTTAAAACATGGAACTACGTTCCCTCTGTCGTAACTAACTCAACCGGGTGCATGACAATAAGTATTACCGATAAAACATGCAGATAGGGGCAGTTACATTTTCCAAATGTTGATTTCGAAAGTGCTCACTTTATCGTGAACAGCCTTTAAATCCAAATATTTGTCCAACAACAGTTTGTTACATAGATATAAGCCACTCATTAAAGACGAGAGAAAAAAAAATCATATGAATTTGCATGTTTTTTCTAAAAAAAAAAAATTTTGTAGAAATGTAAAATATTATGAGAGACACGACGTCTTTAAAAATCTGAACACCCTACCCTGCTCTGAGTCAGTTGTTTTCAATTCAATTGAAATAAGCGAGAGAGTTCATCACTCAGAGAAGCTGAGAACGGTAAATATATACAAAACATTTTTAAACTACATGTCGAAAATAAAAAATTGCACATACAGGTCAATAGAAACAATAAATCATAGTAGCAAAATGTTCGGAAAGATCATCTAGTATTTTTAAATTCATTTTTAAGTTAGGCATAACAACGCCGGGAGTCCGCAGCTTTACGTACGTGCGTGCACAACAAGTTGCATATCATGAAGGCGAACGGAATTGGCGTGATCGTCTGGACTAGAAAATACGTTTCCACGTAGCTAATACGATTCCGTTCGCCTGCGTGATATGCAACTTGTATGTTTACGTAGATACGCGAATCTGCGGACTCTCGGCGCTGTTTTGCGAACTTCAATTTAAATTGGAAAATACTAGATGGATTTTGCAAACATTTTGCTACTAGAATTTATTGTTTATACTAGCCCATAAATGCCGTGGTTTGAATTTTGACATGTAATTAAAAAACACACCGTATAGTGTGTGTACTTTTATATGTATATATAGACCGTTGACGATTAACTGAGCACTTTCGAAATCAACTTTCTGAAAACGCTACTGCTCCTACCTACATAACGGACACACTAACTGGCATGCGCCCAGTAAAGTTGGAAACGACAGAGAAAAAGTACGTCCATTTCTTAACGTTGAATTAAAAGTGTTAGGAAAGCATTTGTGAATACTGAAATTATTTATTTTGCTTTCTGTATTTTTTTTTTTACTGTATATAAATGTAGGAATCGGCAAATTTGTAAAATATTTACTTTTATGACAATTTCATAATTTCACCTAACTGACTCATCAATAAGGTGATGAGATCCATGTAATGTTATTTGCACATGCGGTATAAGAATACACAATGTGCATACAAGTAGATCTTAAGCTGGGCTTCCAAAAGTGTTCCGTTTACCGTGAACAGCCTTTACACACCAACACGCATACATCACACACACAGGAAAGTGATCTCGCAAGCCTATTTTTCCTTCGGAAAGTAAGCTAAAAACCTTGTGCGTAACATAACCGAACACCGATGAATATTGTCGAGTACCAGATGTCAAATCGGTGTATTCGTACGTGTACAATCATGCGTACGTCACCAACTCCACACCACCCAACGAGACCAGGAGTCACGGATAATGGATCTTTCTGATAATAGTGAGCCCCAGTACGCGGTACGAAAGGGAAGGGGCTTGTCCCCGCCCTACCCGTCGCGTAGGCCGAGGAGAGCACTGAGACGCCGGGCTCGCTACATGGAAAAGCAGCCCACTCGTAGGCGTGCGCACGGTTAAGTGGGAGCGAAAACAGCAAAATGAAGACCTACTTTCGCGACATTCAAAATACGAGGAAAGAATATATTTGAAAATACTCATCACAAATAGTCTACATTACGTTAAACATATTTTAATTTAGTGACATATTTATAAACGTAAACTGTCAAGTAAAAATACGATGTTGACAAGATTATTATTGTTTTTCTATTAACAAGATGCAATGCAGCTGCACCCTCCCCCCTCCTTTTCCCCTCGTCAGGCCTATTAGCCCACCGACTGTCAAGAGGCGAGCGCCAACTCTGTACCCGTCGCCGCACTAGGGATGTTAAAAAATATCGATTAACCGAAATTACGATATTATAAGAACGATATATCGATATAAATAGCCGATTTTAACGAAATCAACACATTTTTCCAAGTATCGGAAATAAATATTTTTGAAATGCTTTTTTAATAAGCTCTGTTTTGAATACAAAAATTGAATAAAAAAATGGATATGTTTACTTTGGTAACATGCGCCAAAAACAGGCACCGCATCTTTATACAATCCCTCGTGTCCTCAATATGTAATATTCAAAGCAATTTTACATTTTTCAAGTCCTTTAATACATAAAATATCGGATTCCGATCTACCGAAAATCGATATTTTTCTTTCTATACATACTTTTGTAAAACTATACTTTTTATAGATAACCAATATAAATAATATCGATACTTTTTTCCTGATATAAACATTCCTACGCCACCCCCGTAGACTAGCTGCTACCGCAACCCCCCTCCCCCTTGATACATCACCTGTGCGTCAGGGGAGGGAGGCCATTAAGGGTCCCGCCTTCCTGCATCCTTTTTCTTCTTTTTTGGTCGAGAAGCGCGGGAGCTATAAGGGCTACACTGGCTCATGCTACAAGAAAGAGCGCCATCGCCGCTACACGTAGGACTCTGAACAGGCGTACGGTGTTCTCGTAGTGCTGCTTGTACCTGCGGGACTTTCAGAGCTACCCTATAAATTTTATTTATGAAAAGTCTGTAGCACAGTTTAGTGCAGGCTCCTATCGTAGTTTGGCTCGTGTCCGGCTAGTATGTTTTAAGATACGGCAGCCTGAAAAACGAGTTTTTAACTATATTGGAGGACTCCCAAATAATATTTACAGCACGCGTGGTAACTTTAAGTACCATTCCTTTCTCTTATGGGGTATGATGGCTTTTCGTAGGTAAACATACTACAGGCACGTTAAATAGTTTCGTCAGGAAACCAGGATTCCAAACACTCTGCAGCGCAGTTCAAGCGCCAGGCAGGCGAAACCCTTAACCCCAGGGAGAGAACAAGGGTCTTCTGTTCCGAGATTTCACGACCGCAACGGCCTCCCGAGGGGGGTGGGGAAGGACGTTTGACATCCGACCTCTTGCTTCGGCCGGCCCTAGCTCGTCGTCGCTTGAAACAAAGGCTGGAGCGAGGTGCCTATGCACGTGACGCGCCCATGTGCCATCGCGTGTGCATGAAGACCTGCCTGGTACAGGAGAATGTGTCAAATTGCTAATGTTTTTGTAAGAACCAGTGGCGTAGCCAGGAATTTACTTCGAGGGAGAAGTGAGGGGGGGGGGGGTTAAATTTTCCACGTATTTAGTTTATTAATGTTAACAGGGTAAGGATATGTACACAACTACTAGTAACATACGGTGATAAATGGTGCTACGGACACATTCCAAAAGAGAAAGGGTCATATGGAATGGCATGGAATATATATTTTTGGAAAAAAAAAATGTGAACACTATAATATTAAAAATTATTCACAACCAACGGGCTGATATAAGAGAATGAACTACAAAAGATATAAACCTCCTCCATTTTCAAGGGGGATTGCAAATTTTTCATATGTTAGAAATTAAGGCTACATAAGTTTGCTTGTATATTTAGTTCAAAAATGATTTACAATCAACGGGCTGATGTAAGAGAATGAACTACAAAAGATATAAACCTCCTCCATTTTCAAGGGGAATTGCAAATTTTTCATATGTGAGAAATTAAGGCTACATAAGTTTGCTTGTATATTTAGTTCAAAAATGATTTACAATCAACGGACTAATATACTAATATGGAACCACAAAGTGCTATAAACATTCTTTATGTTCAAGGGGAATCACACATTTCTTATATTTAAAAAATAAAAGTTGTATTTTTTTTAATATTTCTAAGTTTCGGCGGAGGGGGGAGGATATCCCCCTTCCACCTGTCTACGCCCTGACAAGGGCTTATGCAAAGGGTGGCCTTGTCTGTGAACGTGCATGATAAAATGATGAATCTTGTCCGCCATGTTGTGACACCCACAACATTGGAAACCTAACATGTCAAAATTAAAACGAAACTATTGTATCAGAGCATATTGATATTTAGCCTAAAAATTTAGCTTCTTTGGTTGTTTAAAAACTTCCACATTTTACACGTATTAAATACAAAAACCTGCCTCAGCATTTTCAATGTTTTGAGTGTCACACTATGGCGATGGACGAAAATGCAGCTTCAATGACGTTGTCGCATGACATCACCTGTTATTCCTACCTCCATGGGCTTTTGTCTATTATGAGTTTTCTATTGCCACGCAATGTTAGTAACAAGTGTTAAAATTAGTAGCGTCATATTCTTGTGTGTATAGTTATTAGGTGTAGTGCAATCTGTTACCATGCACATTCTGTTTCCACTCTGCCTCACCTGCATGTCATCATGTTTGGCATACGGGCCTTCACTTCCGGCCCAGGTGTTGGTTCTCTGGTTTCTGCCGGAAGCTCTGCAGTAACTCTTCAGCGTTCGTACCGGGTAGCCGCATGCCACGCAACCTGTGCGAGTTACATGCTCACTAGTCACTGATCTTGTAATTCTGGATGCTTAATATTTTTATATCACTTTCGTTTCCTCCCGCAGCTGGCTCTCGGCCCGCCGACCACATCTATGCCACATAACTGCTTCATTTAACTATAGTCCATTCACTGTTACTTCCAACTTTTCTGAAGCCCTGCTAGAGTTCTACTTTCAGGCTGTTCCTCCGCCTTGTGCAAACAAAGCTTAACCAAGTATAGTAAATCACACCAGAGGGACAACGCACCGTATTCGTGCGCACTCAGTTTAATAACATTTTGCATGGGAACTATTTCTTACTAGACATTATCCACACGCCTTTTTCTCCCTGNGCCAACTTTTCTGAAGCCCTGCTAGAGTTCTACTTTCAGGCTGTTCCTCCGCCTTGTGCAAACAAAGCTTAACCAAGTATAGTAAATTACACCAAAGAGACAACGCACCGTATTTGTGCGCACTCAGTTTAATAACATTTTGCATGGGAACTATTTCTTACTAGACATTATCCACACGCCTTTTTCTCCCTGTTTTTATTTGTATGAATTAATAAGTTTACTTATATATTATTTATAAATAATATTTAAGTTCGATATAGTCCAATATACACGTCATAAGTACATGGGGCGATTTCAAATGTTTGATTCGAAAAGTGTGAAGATACTGTTCAGCGTTTTGTGACATGACTTTGTTCCACGCTTTGCAGACGAGCAGTTTCATTAGATGTTCCCTCATGTTGATTCTTGGATTGTGCCTGCGTGCTTGCTGTTTAATTGTACGTGTGTATTTTGTGAACAATTATGTACGGTTTAGATTCTCTGAACACGTGGAGAGTCTCATTTCGTAAGTGGTAAGTCTTGTGCTGCGTTCTACCGGCAAGTGTGTGACGTACCTCGTGGCCAACAGCGAGGTATTAAGTATTTTTTTCAGGGTTATCTAGAGTCGATGACAGAGGACAATACAGTCTGCATCGCAGGCGGTTGGCGACATTCTTTTTCCTCAAAGAACGCAAAGGTTATCTCAAAACAACACACGTTAATAATTAAATGACAACAAATTGCATTGAGAATTAAGAATGTCGATATCGTCATTCAGAACATGAACGACAAGTCAAGCATCGGAGAACTAGAAAAACCTAGCGCCAGAGGTCGTGGTTATGCGCACTATCACGTTCTTATTTAGGGCGTAACGCCACGAGGCTGGAGTGTGACGCTCTGCCAGCACAGGCACAAAATAACCACCAAATATTTGGGTTATCTTATAAACAGGATCAAATCATACTCGTTTCAGAAAAAACCAGGATTGGCCTTTTCCCAGCTGTCAACTACTTTTATTTCAACCAATTCTATAAAAGAATATTTTACTTTCGATGTTGCTGGCTCTCAACACGCTACGTCAAGGTGAATGCATCCCGATTGCTCCAAAGTGACTCCTGTCCGCAAAAAAAATACAAGAGCAGTGGGCACGACAGGGCTTTCAACCTTAGTTGTCTCCGTACACTACAAACAAACACACTTTTAATTCAGAACACTGCGAGTAATAAAAAAATAGTTCCTTCTGGGCCACAGATAGTCTTGAGTAGGAGCCACCGGCCAACTTGGTTGTCAAAGGCAACTGGCAAAATTCCCAGTTTTTCCCTCAAAATAACCAGTCAGGCTTTCGAAAATGCCTCTCCCCACTATATAAAAAAAAGTTTTTTACATTATTTAAAAATAATCATGCAGTGTGTTTGCAGCCAACCCGAGCCAGTTTACAGTGTAGCGTCCACATTTTCACATGTTGTGTTGTACCTAAGGATGAGATTCTACATCATCTATTATTTTTATAAGCACAGCTGTATATAATTTATAACCTGTTAGGTCCAAATTTGTGAAAATATACATCACCTACAATAATATATTGTTCAACACCAAACCAAATATTTGGGAACTCATGAACTTCTGCCGACGTGCAGCGAACTTGAAGGCGAAGTCCTTGCAGCAAAAGAGACACCGATATGCCACTGAAAGTTTTGTAGATTATACACAGCGGCTCTAACATAAGGGTCTTGAGAGCCGATGAGAGTGACTCGCGGAGAGTATGGTGCAATGCCAGCATGCAAGGGCGAGGGAAACAAGAGATCCCCGAAGAAACCTGCCGACCAATAGCATCATCCAGCACAATTCCCGCATGCAAAAATCCGGGAGCGACACCACAGGTAATTGAACCCAGTTTGCCTTGATGGGAGGTAAGCACTCAAACTGCTGCACCACCAAAGCTGCCCAGGACCTACGGTAAGCTCAGCCGTTAGTCATCTGTCTCCTAATGATAAAGCCACTGGTCTAATCCCAGGCTGCATCGAGTGAAACATTTTTTAGACAGGGTTTCTTATATAGGAAGTGTGGTAGACACTGTGATGGTGTAGGGGATTTTTTCTCTGTGGTACTGCAGTTTTCTCCCCTATCTTCATTTTTGCTTCTCGACTCCAGTTGATGCCACTGTTCTCTTATCCATACTGATCCTGCCTAAGGCAGGAGCACAGTGCTGACAATTTTATTTGAGAGCTTTGCCTACCGAGCCTGCAGCCACAGAATTTAAATGGGGAATCAATATTAAATACATTCCTTCTCAGTACATCAATTTTAAAGATAACTGTTTCAAGCAAAAAAATTATTCAATGCAACTTTCTCAAAGACAACTGTCACAAGGAAAATTTTAAAGATTTTACTAACATTTCTTTTTTTTTTGTGAAACGTAAATTGTAACAAGAAAATCAACAAATTTTATAATGCGACAATAATAATTAGGAAATGTCGTGCAGAATACTTTTAAACTCTGTGCCTGAAGGGTTAACAGCAGCACCCTTAATATAAACATATCATAGAATTCAACAAATTACTGATGCTGCTATCACATCTCAAAACTGAATAATTTTTTCAAGCTATTTAAAAAAATAATTTCTACATACTCAAAACAGTAACAATATGGCCTATCATTAAAAAATGAATGTTTTTTTTATTGTTATGATGCTACCATAGGCACAAAAATGGTAAATATTATCTAGTCAGTATAAAATTGGATGTACTGTTTAATGATACTGTATCTTCCTCACACTTAAACCCCACAGAAATTACAGCTGTCTTTTAAGTGTATCTTTGGCTAAACTCAAGTATTATTCAAAACTGTTATAAATTTGTACTTTCTGTCATCCACTTTGCAATTGTTTACTGACTGCAACATTTACAACTAACTCTTAATGCCCAATCAAACTTCTTATGATAACTAAATAATTACAAAGTCCCTTACAAAAACTTGCCACTAATAAGAGTAATATTTGGATAGCCAATATCTAAAAAAGTACCCGAGCTGTCCCAAGCCTGACACTACATTTCTAAAAATCCAAAGTTGACAGAAAATAAAATGGCATACTGGTCTACAATAGCATACTTAAATGCAAACTCTTTAACTGCATAATTTGAACTAATTATATGTTACATTCAAGTAGGCTGGATAAACAAATATCTTAACATGTACCCCCACATATTCAAACATTTTTGAGGTTCAGGCACGTTTCTTACAAAATGTGAACAGGGTAAAAAGAAAAGTGATGAATTGTGACAATTTACATCTACAATGACATGCTGGATATTAGGTTGGAATAAAGCTCTGAATAATTCAGGTTTTGTAAATATTTATTCAGTTAGCATTGCACATCATATACAATATTTATGTTGCATGCATAATATATTACTTTTTATCACTAATATAATTCTGAATATAATACTTAACATCTCAGTATCATACACACAGCCACATGATGAAGCTTGGAAACCATTTTTACTATAGCTACCTTGCANGTTACCAAATACTTAACATCTCAGTATCATACACACAGCCACATGATGAAGCTTGGAAACCATTTTTACTATAGCTACCTTGCATTAGTTTGATAAAATGGCAGGAATTCAAAATCCTTGTCACTTCTTATAAACAGCATATTTGTCTAATCAATCATTTTTCTTTAATTTTTTTTTTGCATTTAACAGTGCTAGAAAATTTTAATAACAAATGCACAGTCAAAAAAGTCTTGCAAGATGCAATAATAAAATGGTTTTGCTAAATATACCGACAAACCTGTATTGGAAATAAAGAATTTACTTTTAATCATGTATTACAGAAAATGATCAATAATTTTATAAATTTGTGAAAATCAGAAAATGTTTTAAAGTGTTTAAACAAAAAGAGACAAATATTTTTTTTAAATATTCGTTACATTTGCATTACATTTCATCCCATAAAGTAGCACAACTATGCACTATAGGAATTAGCGGATTCAGTTTTAATGAATGTTGTGTTTGGAATATTTTTCATCACAGTGTCAGTCTTTTGAAATTTAAAAGATAAGAACTTTTATTTCAAAAATACAATGTTGGACACACTACAGAATGGTAGTTTTGTAGCTTCTTGAATAGGATAGTGTGAACCAGTGAGGCAAGACACTGGTACAGTAAAACCTGTCTAAAACAAAACTCAATGGGACCAGTAATTTTTTTCCATTTCGGCAGGTTTTCGTTTTAGGCAGGTAAATTACCAGTCAAATAAAAATTTGAAATTTTTTAAAAAATAAAGTTTTTGTATTACTAATATTTTACTAAACAAACCAAATTTTTTACAGTAAAATGGATATGTTACTGTGAAAGTCATTATGTTGAAACTTGGTTCTGCCACATGTCAATCAAACTATAGTTTTTTTGTAGTATAAATCTGTTTTCCTGCACTTAAACTTTTCCATTTACTGTTTTGGGAGTCCCTTTTCTTTTTTGCGAGTTTCAATACTTTCACTAAGTGAAAGAGCTTTATGTTTCAGCATTTCACAACGATACTGTTTCTCCACTTCACGATGAACGCACACAACCTTGCAACAAATCAAACATATCAACGCAATGAAACAGCTGAGCAGCCGTGCGTAAGACAAAGGATATCGAAACAGACATGTGACAGAACAGGAAAGAAAGCATCAACACAGATAAAAATAAACTGTGTAGTGACTGTCATTCGTTTATCGCATTCTGCAAACCATTGAGTGAATGCGAAGTAACGTATGCATGTCAGCTGTGCAGTAACTTACATATTTACATAAATACGTGTTTAAAAATGTTATGTTGACCAAGTTTTAATGCAACTTGAATGTATTAAAATTAAGCTAAATTCAGTTTTAAAACCTTTTATTTCCACATTGTGAAGGTTTCAATTTTATACGAGCCATTAAACACAGTAATTGAAACAGGACCGTAATATATATTTTTCCAGTTTGTACAGGTTTACATTTCAGGCAGGTTTTACTGTATTAAGATGTTTTTGGTTACCAACTACAGTGGCATGACCAGGCGTGTCGTCTGATCAGCTAAACACCTGCGTGCCACAGACATTTGAATACAGGAATAGAGTGTGTTTGTGCCTGGATAAAAAAAAAAAAAAAAAAAAAGGGGAATGTGGTGAACTAGCACACAGTAAAACTGTTTTAAATGTTTAGACATTTCAAAATTCAGGTAGAAGAAAATTATACAGGTAAAAAAATTTATACAAATATTTTAAAAGAAATTGAGTACAAGGACAGCTTCAATTAAGAAATGTCTAAGAGTGAGACAAAGGTGCAAAATGTGACTCTGAAAGGTTATGGCAAAGGCAAGTGTTAAGTACTTGTGCCAGATGTAAGGAAATTACAATGTGGATAGTAGAATAAAGATACCCGTCACAAAATTATGACTATGTAAAGATGTACTGCACAAATAATTAAATATGAGTAACGGCATTGTCAAACTTGCATCGCCTAACCCAACTAAGAGGAGATCATCTGATAGGCAATCTGAATGGTGTGACATCACATGAAAAGGAAGCATAACCTGGCCCATTTAAAAATGCTTGTTATTCAAAGCCCTTGTTGCCAAATATGTGTGTATGCTGAGTACCAGCAGCTATCACAATAATTTCACACATCAAAAAAGTTACTTAGTGGAGTGGAGAGACTTGTACGGCTCTTAACACCAAGGTCTTGAAAGCCGACGAGGGTGAATGAGGTGAGTATGGAGCAGCGCTGGAATGGAAGGGCAGGAGAAACAGGAAATCCCTGAGAAAACTTACTGGCCATCAGCAAATCCAGGAGTGACTCCGCTGAGATTCGAGCCCGGTTCGCCTAGGTGGGAGGGCGAGAAGTCTGACCACTACACCACGGCCCTCTTCATGGAAATGAGCACTACAATATATAGTGATTAAAAGAACACAAAAAAAAAACAAGATGCATGGTAACATTTTTGTGCTGTGTACAAATACTTAAAATTTTATCAGATTTGTGTTCTAAAATCATGATGTAAGAAAAATACCAAACAAATTAAACAATAAGCAGTTTATAGTTAAATTTTTCTTAAGCATCCAACAATTACATTACATCAAAAACCCGAAGAGATAAAGGAAAAAAATAAAGTTAATTAGTTAGTTAAATCTCTACATAATTTCATCGCCATTTTTAACAAAATTTCTAAGCGTAATTACACAAAAAGAAACTTATGCTCCTTACCTTACTCAGTTCTCACCTTCCAAAAAAATCTACTGAAAAAAATGTTAAAACATTTCATTTCTAAAAAAAATTATTTTTCGGTCTTCTATGAAAATCCTTTTTAGAAAAAGCACACAAACATGAATTCTCCTTTCTGTTATGTGAAGAAGATTTTATACTACAAGATTTGTTAATCACAACACAAAGCTACCTTGCTAACAGGCTGCATCAACTGAATTACTTCGCTTCTTCTTTTATACAATTCTGTAAACAAACTTACAACAGTATCACCGTTCACATAGTCTATTCACGGTTTCTTCACACTTTTTTAATCAAACATTAAAAAAATCACCCTATGTATGAGGTGTTCAGTTATTTCCAAAGTATGCCATGTATCACAAGCGTTTTATACCTCTGTTGAAATGAAGGTATCTTATTTTTCATTAAATTAAAGTTTTACCTGTATTTTATTTATAAAATTATAATATTTAATTTATAGTAAATATGAATAACAACGGTGAGAAAACATGTGTGTTGGTAGCATCTAGTAAGAAATAGTTCTCGTGCAAAGTATCATTACAACTGAGTGCGCACAAATTTGGTGTGTTGTCCTTTGGTGTAATTTTCTCAACTTGTTAAGCTTAGTTTGCACGAGGCGGAGGAATATCCTGGAAGTAGAACTTTAACAGGGCTTCAGAAAAGTGTGAAGTAACCTTGAATAGTTGGACTATAACCAAATTCATATTAATATTTCCTTATATCTACATATGTATGTACTATATATAGATATGTGTGTGTACACACATATGTTGACACATGCATTCACACCTTCCACCCCTCTGTGTTTGCTCTTATTCCAGTAGGAATACACACATACAGATGCAGACACATTCATGCACATATACCCATTCTCCTCTCTCTATCTCTGTGTGTCTGTGTCCTGTGTGTGTGTGTGTGTGTGTGTGTGTGTGTGTGTCTCCTGTGTGTGTGTCCATGTCCATGTGCGTGTGTGATAAATACCCGGAAAAATAACATTATTCTGCTATTGCTATAAAAACAAGTAATAAGACAGAAATTATCTACAAATTTAAAATTGAGCAGCTGAAATTAAATTTTTGTAGTTATATCTTGCAATTAGTTTTTTAATTTAACTACACAGATCAAGATTATGCTACATACTTTGTTGGTTTGCACCAAATGTGTGTGTGTGCATGCGCGCACACACACATACACAGGAGTGGATCTAGACTTCCATTTGGAGGGGGGAGGGAAGGGTCATCTTCCCACTGTGAAAGTGCAGGTAGAGACTTTTGATTAGTTGCGTGAGAAGGGAGAGGGGGATGCTGTCTCCTCATAAGTTTAGGAAACAATATTACATTAGTCAAGCAAAATCTGTAATTTAAACAATTCTGATATTATTTAATTTCAGTCTTAAAAAACTCATAGAACATTTTCATGTCAATGTTAGGGTTTTGGATTGGGGGCAGATGGGGAGAGGATGTTTTCCGTGCTGTGGTCAC
>NQII01007611.1:29311-88258 GCA_002778355.1 Clitarchus hookeri
CACACACACACACACACACATCAGGTAAAATATTTAGTTCTGTTTTATTAAAAACTTACCGACACTGGACACAACATACTTACTTCTACATGTTAACTGATGATGGTTATGTGAAATTGGGTTGTTTACAGCCTCAGTGTATCCTTACCTGGATAAATTCATGACGTGAGGATCAGGATTTAAACCAGGGCTTGCAAATTCATGAAAAGTGTGTTGATGTGTCTTAAATTGTTATAATTTTTATTCCAAAAACTGCTACTTCTTTGTTAGTCAATCTTAACCCTGCATTAAAAAAAATCTCAAGTTTGTACAAATTTTTGTATGAAAACTTATCAATTGGCAATTTTTTTTTCGAAGTATGCATGGTATCCAAATGAATGTAAGTTGCAGTAGACATTGTTTTAAAAGCACGTGTAAAATATCCAAAACAGAGCAATCTAAAAAAATCATCAAATTATGGTGATTAAATAAGTGTGGCAAATGAATGTACAATTATTTTACAATGCAATATTCTTATAATTTTAGGGCATAGAAGAAAATATTTGGAAGGAAAGCGTCTGAGCAAACAATTATTCCACTAGACGTGTACATAATAGTGTTCTTCAGGACTGTCATCAGAATTTCTTAACAACTAAATGAACATGCTTATGTTTCTACAATAATCTTAGTAGGTATTATTACAGAGCATATATGTAATTTGTGTTTGTTATCTTTGGTTTTTGCTGTCCTTAAAGTGTTAAATTGTTTTGCTACAATAACTTCCATGCTGTTACTTCCGGTTGTTACCTACATAATGGTGTCGGAATAAAGAATCTACTCAAAATCTAAAATTTTTACACATCTGACAATAACCACTTTGAATTTCAACACTATATTCAGCTAAGCACGTGTGTTCTGTGGAATATTAAAATATATCAATTTACAGTGGATGAAACAATAAAAGGCTCCATTAAGTGATATGACAACATGCTGTGTTCAGAAGTGAAAAGGTGTGCCATTTTTTTTTAACAAAACCCAACCACAGTAATTACAACAGAAGCAGAATGCAAGAGAGACCCAAAGGCAAGATGCAAAATTGGCATGCTTGTGCAACTACAAAGCGATGTTCACCTTGAAGGCAAAGATACAACCAATAAAATGTCAAATATGGGTCAAAATATAGTATGCATCCTTCTTGAAATGCTGTTTGACATCGAAGCTGAAAAGATGCACGAGTATAGAGCTATATGCAACAAAAATACTGGGCACATCACAAAATGTTGAAGATGCTGGGAAGATCCCACAGTAGTAATGTTACTGCTTAGAGGGCCGACACTGGAATTCCAACCATTAAGAATAACTCTCCAAACATCTGGTGCACAGCTCCAAACTGATTACATCAAGAGATAACAAAAACAGTAAAAATACATACCCAGAGGAAGAGAAAGTAACACTTAAAACTGGGCATTTGTCATTCAAAACTATGGGCGGTATAATTAAGATGCCACATTGAAGAAAGTAAAGGTATGTTCCATCTGTGGAAAACCTGGGCATTATGTTGCTAACTGCTACAAGAATCTCAATAGAAGAGAACTGTGGAAGTCCGACCTGAAAAACAAAAATTTCTCTCTCTTTTCAGCATTAACTGCTAATGTACAAGGAAAAAGTTGGTATTTAAGTTCAGGTGCAACAGTGGACATGACCAACAACGAAGCTATACTGAAGGACTTGCATGAGATAGTGCAACAACAGTTACTTGTGCCAATAATCAAAGACCTGAAGCTGAAGGGTTAGGTAGGGCAGAAGTTTGTCTTAAAGATACCCCTGGCATTACCACCATTAAAGATGTAATTTTTGTGTCAGATATAACAGCAAACCTGTTACGTGTAAGCAAGCTTGCAAGTTCTGGTTTGAGTGTTATATTTTCAAGTGCAGGTTGCATGATGTACGAGGAGGATCTAAATGTCAGTGGAAAGGTACTAGTTGCTTCTCCATCTGAGAAGCAAGGTATGTACAAGTTGTGCTAGACAATAACTATGACCAGGATGTGAGAGTATATGTGGTGAGTGAAAAAAATATTGATGTAACACTACGAGACGCTTGGGATACCCAAGCATGAAAAACTTGGCAAGTCTATTACATGGCATGCATCTTACAGAGGACAGACCTAACCAAGGATGTACAGAATGACTTGTAGGGAAGCAGCTAAAATAACTATACGAAAAAATTGGAGCTAAAAGAGCAACTGAATCATTCCAATTACAGTAATTCACACATGTTTGCGGGCACAAGCACCACTACAGAAACTATTATGTCAGTTCTTCCTCTCACCAATTACTATATTCTGGCTTATAGGTTCATTGTGATCCACGAATACCTGACACGTTTTGCACATATCTGCTTACACACAAACAGATATGACTTGCAAAACATTCCAGATCTACATCAGGAGCCAAGTTTAGTCAAGAGGTTTTGATAGGTGCTACCAGCGAGATCTTGCAAGCACGTAGGTGTGAAATGAGGTTAATATGAGGTAGCAGCAGAATGCACAAGGGTGGAGGAAACGGGAGTATCCAGAGGGAAAACCAGCTGGCCAGTGGCAACACCTGCCATGTTTCCCACGTGCTAAAATACGGGCGAACTCCGCTGGGAATCCAATTCTGTTTGTCTTGGTGGGAGGCGAGCAGTCTTGACTACTACACCACTGTGGTTCCACACCTACACCACAAAAATGACCCATCACCTCACGTACTTCAGAGACGTATGTGCCACGTACCAAACGAGTGCAACAGAATGATTAAGCGACAGTGATGAGCTGCATCTGTAAATAGCATAAACAAACTGTTAAGCCATTCCAAAGTTCATAAAACTGCACAGTGTAGCAAAATCCATCAGTTAAGGTTTTCTTTATGTACTCATCACCATCTCAGACAACATGGTGTAATACAAAAAATTTACAGACACACACGTGCACAAAAAAACACTCAAGTGGGTTTGGGCTACATTACAAATAGTAGTATTTCCCTCAACTTGCGACCGCCTATTTGGTGCAAGCAATGGGTGATATTTCTGTATACAATAAAAAAGTGCGGAGAGCAATGTGAAGTTTAAAAGATACAGTGTGTAGGAGCCTACAGTACAGAAAGAAAGCACTTTTAATTTTTATCTGAGATGGTGATTAGCAGAAAAAGTATTTGGAATTAACAAGTATATAATTTTTGTTTCCATTAATCAACTTTAAATGTAAAAAAAACTACCAATATTCAGTTTTAAAGACAACAGAATTGTCAATCTAAATGTTATTTTACAGAAGACCAGTTTTGTTGCTTAACACTGACTAAGGTGAGTTTTTCAAAGTCAAGAAAGGTTAACAAAATTTTTAAATTAGCAGATATGTCTGAACTACATATTTTTAAATGAATGAATGTAATTAAAACTTTATGACATGTAATTTGAAGTAATCACTATTATCTTTGCTTACATTACAGCATGTCTTTCAGTTAACAAGTTCTTCCTGTTATCACCTCTGTAGTCATCAGCATAAAATATTCACTTTTGTTTCTTGGCTGTTGGAAAGTAATGAAGGCAGTGAAGCTACAACAAGATCAGAAGGTTTGGGAAGCTATTATCTATCCTCTGCAATGCCAAAAATTTTGATACAACTTTAGAAACAGAAGGCATAACGAAAAAAACTGCACAATTCAAAATGGAAGGGATTAAACCCCTTAAGGCAGAAGTTGAGTAGTTTCCGATGAGCACTGCATCCAACTGTATGACAAGCAAAACTCGTTGAAAACTAATGCATACACTACCAAATTGCCAGGAAAACACTATTTTCGTTGCATTTGGTTTTTGCTTGTTAGAGACTGTAATTTTTGGGTTTTTATTTAATGAAATTTCATTTTCACAGCTGCGGCTAGGTTTTAGGACTGACTTGTACATCACTGATGATTATGCCTCTGTAGATGTACCATTTTTATTTTTCAATCTTCACACCTCAATATCAATACAGCGTTACTTACCGTATTGTTTGCAGGTGCCAAAAATGTAAACAAAACGAACAACTTGGGACAAAAGTTAAAGTTAGTGAATGATATTGGGACACGGGTTCTTGAAAAAAATTGGGACCATGAGCTGTGAGGTCAGAGGATTATGTGCACCAGTTAGCTGTCAGGTTCCATGAACCATGACCCACAGAGAAGCTATTGTGAACTGGGCTTAAGTCAGTCAGCAGCATTTTACGTTACGGAGAATGAGGCAAAGTGGAGTGCTGTAAGCACAACCCTTCAGCAAGTCTGCTTGTGCTGGAACATCTACCAGTGACTGTGACTCATGATGAGATGGTTGTACCCAAAAATGTAGGGCTTAATACAGCAACAGGTAATGATCCCCATACATGAAGTAAACATAACAACTTTGTACTTATGGGCTGTCAATGTCACCCATCACACTTCACGGTTTCACTGTGCTGTGATATGGTAGCATGAATGGAGCGGAGAGAATTTGGTGGCTCTTAAAATCAGTCTTGAGAGCCGATGAGGGTGAAGTGAGGTGAATATGGAACAGTGCCGAAATGCACGGACAGGGGAAACGGGAGATCCTCAAGAACACCTGCCGACCAGCAGCATCGTTTGGCACGATTCCCACAAGCGAAAATCTGGGAGAGACGTCACCAGGAATCTAACCCAGTTCACCTAGGAGGGAGGTGAGTAGTCTAACCACTACACCACCGCGGCCTGTAGCATGACACATGCAAATCTGTTTAACAGGGTTAACTTGAAATTTAGAGATGTTCTTTGGTACCAACCTTGCTCACAGACAACACTGTTTTACAGTACTTTCCCTAAACCCAGCTAATAGTGGAACCCATACACTTACCACTAGGTCTGAAAACCTTAACTTTGTGACGAGGTAACTGTTGTTGGTGACTGACTCTCCAGAGGTATCATCATGAACAGATGTAATGAATAATACCAAGCAAGAGTATCCCTTTATATTACACAAGAGCTAGGCTATGAGTGAGAGTTCTGGCTAGGAATAACTACAACCTAGGGATCAGGCAACATTTCACAACTCTCCCCTTCTTGCCTTCCCACAGGTAGATTTGAAGCAGGCAAGTATCGAGCATCTTGAGCAGTTGAGAGGCACTGACTCAAAATATTGTCCACTACACTAGCACCATGAGCGATCCATGCAGGTTTGAATCTCGGCTACCATGGAACAAGGCACTTGGTTCCTAACTCTTCTACAAAGGTTATGCAGTACAGCAATCATGTGTAAGGGGCATATCGGCCAAACACAGCTATGATGTTTAACTCTGCTCTTGTGAGTATTGCCTACGAACACATTCATTAAGCTTACAATATATTTAGGATTAAACAAGAAAGCAAGCACACTCATTATAGTGAAATCCAAATGAGAAAATACCACACATAAGTCCAAAACATGTCGGGTGAGTCTGAAGAGTCCATTACAGCTGCACAAAGGAGTGCAGTTGTTCAATTCAGTAGTGACAGCGGCCGAGAATGGTTAGGTGAAAGCTGCTCCGCACGTGCATATTACCGGTTGAAAAACGAAAGTCGTACAGTGCAGTATTTAACAGCATGGTTACTAGAGAGCAATGTTATCAGTTTGATATGTGCAGCGCCAGATGTGTCACGTGGTTTCCCTCCCTCCAGCAGCGAACGTTCGGCAGAGTCCTCTCCTGCACTGCCTTCCTTCCCTTCCCTCCCTCCCTCAAAGCTGTGCAAAGATTATCTTCTCATTTGAACTTTACTATACCATTATGAAAAAAAGTTCTGACTTGTGACAAACTGGGAAAAGCCTGCAGAAAACTGTATGACCTGAGTCTCGATAACCGATACTTGAGTAATCAATGCCAACACCCGATACTTGTACTTGAGTACTCATTCGGTACAAACTCCCGATACTTTGAGTACTCGTGCAAGATGTGAAAGTGATAGTTATAATTTTTACATTGGCGTCTCTGTGCACCTCATTGTTGAAACCATTTAGTACATATTCACCAGAGATTTGTGCTTGCAGCCAGTGTGCAAGTTTTTTTATATAGCTGAATCCACCAAAATGTTTATTATTAATCAGTCATAAAAACTGAAATAGGCAAAGGGTTGAATTACACATTTGCTGTCGGTCAAAAAACGTAAGAAATGTCAATAATTTAATTATTTTATTTATTTATTATTTCTTAGATATTAAAAAATTTAAAATAAACAATTAAGTATACATGCACCATGGATCCACATTATCTTTGCTGCACGGGAGTTCCCCATGTTATTTATTCTGTGTTGCGGGTCCAGTAACACTTCAAATTTAATGAAGCACTTGAAAGGTTGCCACAACAATGCAATGGAAACTGAAGTGAAGCCATCTGGTATGAATAAGGAATCGATGAGGTCGATTTACAGTAATAAACATAGTTCCAAACTTGTTATTATCACAATAATAAATAGACAAAGTTTTCATTACGCTCCAACACTCTATAGTAGCTTTTCTGTACTACCCATATTAATTTATTATTCTGTTCACTTATGTTATATCGTTGCTCCATGAATATAATATTGAATTTTAGTATAGATATTTTGACTAAAAAAATCAAATACAGTGCTCAAACTTATTTTAAATCATTTGTATTGTTATCTCAATGTAGCCAACTTAACTTTTATATCGCCAACATAAACATGCTTATTAATTTCACTATCATAAACATGTCTGTAAAATCTTATAAAGCACAATTTGTTTCATCATTTACAATACAATACGAAACTCGTCCTTTTTAAGGGAACCATGTTCAAAATGACTATTTAGGTTACTAATTGAACCACGTGACCAAGTTAGGTACCTAAATATGTGCAGATTTAGTGTTTAAATTTACGGAGCTGGAGTAGTATGCTAAATCCCTAAATTGCTCCGTTAATTGTTTGCCATTAATTTCTTGCTGTTTTAGTTCCGCAAAATGTAGAAAAGTAGCATCCTGTTGTATGTGTGTGTATTTATTTGTTGGAAAAAATAACAAATTTATGATGATGATTATGATGATGATTATGATGATCATGATAATGGTGGTTATGATGATGGTTTGATGATGATTATGATGATGACGATTATGATGATCATGATGATGATTATTATGATTAGAATGATGATTATAATTATGATTAAGATGATGATGAAATGTTTATTGAAGAAGTGAACAAATTAATTATGTAATTTAATAATATGATAATGTTGCGTCAACTTTCCATTATAAAGTTGTGCATTAAAATAAATCCAGTTTTGAAAAATTTCTAATGTAATAAATATTTATACTGGAGAAAAGGATTTTATTTGTCCGTATTACACTATCAAGGGACAAAAGTTTTGTGCACTAAAAGTACGCGATACTGTGTAGTATAGACTACTGATACTTTTATATGTATCAATACCAGTGGTTCGATACCAAGCAGAGAACTTGGCATTGATACCTAAGGCTGATACTTCAAACCCTAAGGACATCTCCTTGGCATTGTAGGAGCGGCAACAAAATGGACTGGATGATGTTCTGGATGTAGCGTCCACTGTTCACTGTTCCCTCAACAAACACCAGAGGCATACGGCCATTGTAGGCTACTGCTCCCCAGACCGTGATGCCAGGAGTCGGTCCTGTATGTCGCTGCCGTATACATTGGTTGTTGACAGACTCCGTCACTGGCGCCAAGGCAGAATCTGCTCTCATCACTAAACACAACTCCGCACCATTCATTCCTCCAGTTGCGTAGTTCGAGACACCATCCGAGGCGGGCTGCACGGTGATGAGGTGTGAGAGGAGGCCTGGCGAGCAGCACCGCTGCAGTCCGGAACTGGGTTGACAATCATGTGCACCATCGTTGGACCAAAGACACCACCACCAATGATGCACAGCAGACACTTCACATCCTAGGTGTTGGCCAATTCTTCGGAAGATCCACCCAGCCTCCCTCAGGCCCACAATACAACCTCGTTCAAAGTTCGTTAACTGCACGAAGTGTGGTCGTCTATGCTGTCGTGGCATGTCTACAATGCTTACTACACACCGGCCGATGCTGGAAACAACAGACTACTCTTTCACCGAGTCAACTAGTTTTATTGAACTCAGCAGTGTTATGCCCAGTACGTGGTTCCTACTATGTCCACAGCACAGCAATGTTGACCATTGCATGTATGGCCCTCTATCAGTGACCCAATGTGCATATGGTGTTTCTACATCACCGCTTCAGTGGTGTTTATTTTATTCTCCACCAGTATATCATTGACATTAACACTGTCTCACTGTCATCTTCATTGTCATACAAGTTGACAGTGACAATACAGATAGCAATATCCAACAAACTTTTATTTCTACAGTGCATGCCTTTAGGTGTCTTGACATGTTTGCACTGCTTATTCCAGTTGCCTTTGGTAATACTATGTACTGCTTTATTTGTTAGTGCAAAAATATCATATAGCAAATGAACAAAGCTATTACTACCCCTCAAGGTGTCTCCAAACTCCAGATGTATTATACTGAATTGAGATCACAATGATATGGCAGTAATCTTTCAACTTTGTGACCCTGTGTGCAAAAATTGTTAATGTGATCGACACTTACTCTAAAATCTCACATAATTTCTCATTTTTAGAAAACTCCCACTAAAAAAAGCTTTTCATCTCAAATTGTATGTTTTTTGCTCATTCCATTTTTACGCAGCGAGAGCACCAAAGCATGATCATTATTTCACAAAAATGTAATTACTCCAGTCTTCAGATTTTTTAAACCAAAAACCCATCTTCTTCAGAACTTCACAGTGTGTTTTCCACTGAGTTAACAGAGTTTTTTCCCATAATGCAGATCACAATTCCTCAGTTACACATACTGATTTCTCAGTCTAAAATTCTTCCACAATTATCTCTACTACCCCCTCTTTTAGATAATACAACTTAGTCAGTCTTCGTATATCAAGGTTTTCTCATCTTGCCAGTCTTAAGTTCCTGTTTTTGTCACAATACTACCTTCTTGTCTCATTTTCTTTATGAATCTTTCCAATTTTCCTATTGCAGTTGTGACCAAAAGTGAACTGTACGGATAGGGCCTGTTGGGGACAAAGGTGGAGACTGATTTAAGTTTTTTTTTTAAATGACTGCCCCCTCCCCCTTGGTTACCAGGAAGTCTGAGGGTATGGGATGCTTTCAGGAAAAGTTTTGAATTTAAAAATTAATACTGGCTTTTTAAGTTTATCCAAGGCTTCTGAAAAAGGTTTTAAATTTAGTAAAATTTAACATTTCTTCCTTATCACTTTTCTTTCTTCCTCTGCATCTCTTATCCTAAGGCTCTCAACTTCACTCTAGTAGAATCTTAATGTTTCCTGTTAATAATCTCCTTATTCGTGCAGGTGTAAGGGACTCAGTGGGATTTCCAACCTCCCAACCCTTGCCTGTCCACTCCTATTTGTGGCTTGTTTCACAGGACAATTTATTGTAACACTAACATGCCCTTTCTTCTTTTCTTCATCACAAAAACTTATCGCTTTTTGTATTATTTATCTTATTTATTAAGTAAGATTTTTTTGTTTTCACAGTTAGCAGACAATACTGTTATGGATTACTATTTTAAATTTGGTTTCTGTGTAACTGTAAGAATGTGATAAAAATTTTGTACCAAATACAGTATGAACATAATAACCAATAGAGAATCAAACTTATCGCAATATTACCGCTACATGACACTTGTCACGACCATGCATGTACTAATGTTAACAGCAGGTAGTTATCAAACCTTCAGTTTTTTTTTGTGGCACTGGGATTTTGCTTGAGTTTGTTAAGCAGTACAAATGCAGACTAAAATAATTTCCAATTTATTTTATTCACAGTGATGTTATTAACTCACACAATACAATTTAAACATGCTGGAGAAATGTTAGGTAAAATATTGGCTGAAGTATGTAGAAAAGGATTTCATAAGTTAGAAAGTTTAAATCTTCCCAAATAGCTGGAAAAAAAAAAAATCATTATAACTTTATAAATAAAGCTACAAGGGGGAAAGTTCTGCCTTCTGTGACACATGCTCATATCTTTGCAACCAAGCACCCATCTCAAAAAATTGTAACATCTTATTAAATCTAATTAGTTTACTTTTGTCTACATACATTAACATAAATCACTGAGAGATTTTGATGGCTTGACAGCCAAGGTTTTTAGTGTAGATGGAGGTGAAGGAAGGTGGTGATAAGGAAGCAACTGCCATGCAAAGAATATGGGAGTATGCTGAGAAAACCCACAAGCCGCTGGCAATGTCTGCCATATTTAACATGTGCAAAAATTTGGATGGAACGCTGCCAGGAATCAAATTCTGTTTGCCATGGTGGGAGTGGAGTGTAGGCCTTGAGAGCTGTGAGGATGCAACAAGATGGATATGGGGCAGTGCCAGAATGCAACTGCGAGGGGAATGGGAGACCAAAGGCATTGACTGGCATCATTTCCACATGTGAAAATCCAGGATAAAGACATTTGTTTTGAAATACTTTTGGAAATCCTGGAGCAAAACCAACATCGGGATGGCCAAACCAGGAATTGAACCTGGGTCCTCCTGATTGAGTTTCCATTGTTTTTACCACTGTGCCACCTCGTACAATCGCCATGGTGAGAGATGAGTGGTCTGACCACTGCACCTCTATGGCTTCCCGTCAGCATATCTATGTTCCTAATGACTCCACAATTAGATCACCTCCACATCAACTTTTAAATAAGGATACGGAAGAGATTGAAAGAAGAATATATGCACAGCTTTCAAACAGTATTCAATCATGTAGCCATGAACTAAGAATGCACAAATCGGGAAAAGTATAAAACACAAACATTCTGTTATTAAAACTAGTGACGAACTTACATACAGAATAACCAAGTTCTGGGAAATGTACACCATGCAGCAACTCCTAGCACTCTCCTTTGCAGTTTTCTGAGACCATGTCAAGCAACAGAGCCTGTGGGTGGCAAAACACTGTCTTGCGATACTTTGCGAGGACACTGAAGTTCCCCAGTGATGGGGCAAACTTGTTGGCAATGTTCAGTACTACCACCCAATGTAACTTCACACTATCACGAAATATTTTCTTGCCCAACAACTAGAGTATCAACACGACGACGTGTTTGTAATGATCCAATGCCTATAATGTTAAAAGAATTACATAAATATTCCCATTGCGTATGTTGTTCCAAAATCCTACCAGAAGAGGCTGTAATGAATGTACCGATTGTGAGCATAATTCACGGTAGGGCAAAGATGGATCAAGCATATACAAGTAGTTAAATGTAGTGTAAAAAAAAGGCAAAAATAAAAATCATGTGTTAAATTAAATTTTTTATCTAACAAGCGTGAACCCCACATTGTACGAGGGGATGCAAGCAAAAATGTTAGGAGAATTCACACTTACCTTTAAAATAAGAGGTAGTCTAGTCAGNTAAAAAAAAAAAGTCAAAAATAAAAAAGTCATGTGTTAAATTAAATTTTTTATCTAACAAGCATGAACCCTACATTGTACGAGGGGATGCAAGCAAAAATGTTAGGAGAACTCACACTTACCTTTAAAATAAGAGGTAGTCTAGTCAGGTATTGTGATTCTTCTGTAAGTGCCGAAACCCTTTACAAGCATTTGAGAAAATGCTGTTCGAAATCCCGGCAACAATTGATGTGTACAGTACCGCACTTCCCTAAACAACAAAGACCAATTTTTTGCATTGTTCTTAAGACCACTGGGGAAAAAGAACATCTATAAGACACACAATAATATACAAAATAAATGCAAACATAGCTTTCCTGTCTGTGGAGCAAAACTTTAATCATAAACTATTTTACCGTAATACAAATCTTTCAAACTATAAATACGGTTAAATTCTACCTATAATTCTCCCTTTACACTGGATAATTTATATTTTACTTGATATAGTTAGGAAAATTCTAGCAGATTATTTTGGCCATAATACTGATCATAAAGTAATATAAAAGTCTTCATTTATTTTTTAACTGCAAAACTTCCATTGCCCCGATTTTCAAGGAAGATGAGATGTACCATTTCACAGCACACAATGAAACACCATGATAGGAACAGTATGGTTAGTGGCCAGAACACAGTCTTGAATAGTACTGAAGTTGTCTTTTTTTTATCAATACATGGTGAATAAAATGTCCAAAACAATAGCATAACTAATGAGAGGAAAAAAATCATTTTTTCTTTAATCTCAAATAATTGTATTTGGCTGGAAAAAATTTAGTAAATTTGCGGTTGACAAGTTCTAGCACATCAAGGTTCTCGACTAGGTCTTATTAAAGAAATGAGTTAATGCTATTATCCTAATTTATTCAAACCATTTAAATAACAGACACAATAACAATCATTTCATACTCAACACAATCATTAATACAGTTTTATCAGCACAAATACATAGTGACATACCTGCCACACTAAACTTGTTTGTAAAGTAATTCTCTTTCCGTACTCTTCACACCTTCGTAGTATCCTGTGGAGTGATCGCAGTCTTCATTATTAACCCGGGTGCACTCTGACAACCCAACCACAATTGTAATGCAGCTGCAGTTTCCTGGTTTCATGCCTTAAGTATGTACGTGTTTCACAGACTTTCTTCTTTCACACACACGCCTGCTGTGCGACCTAAAGTGTACACGACTGTGCAACAGTCCTACCAATACTCCAAATTCCTTACCGGACTGTGACTTACGAAACCACTCCTGTGATGTACAGTTCTACAAAAGTAGAACATTTAGGAGATAGATGTTCTAAATGAGTCCCTCCACTTTTTTTTCCTTCCTTCCAATTTCTGATGTAATGCGTAGAGGGGAGAAGTTTGGGCAGCTCTTAACGAGGCCTTGAGAGCCAATGAGGTTGAAATGGGATATCCCTGAGAAAACCCACTGACCAGCAGCATCAACCAGCATGATTCCCACATGTGAAAATCTGGGAATGTTCCCACCAGGACATTTCTGATATAATGGAATAGCATCTTAGTGTTCACTGGCTGGAGATGTAATCAACACCTTTCATAATACACTTGTCCTGTCGGAATACTATTGTGTGGGGGGTATGTCATGCACCAAATGGCATGTACTGTTATGCGTGCTGTTAGCCAGATATGCATCCTAGTTTCCATACAGGGTACAAATAATAGCTACAGGAATCAGGAGAGTGGCCTAAGATATGAATAAATATGATGCATAGTCTTTCAGTCAGAGAAACAGATAGCTGATAAATAACTGTGATAAAATTGGATTATTCTAAACTTGTCTTTAGGTGAAAAGTAAACATCTGGTGCTTGCAAAGAATCCACGGGATTTAACCTCACATTTAATGTTATGTTGCATATTTGAATGTACTGATCAGATATTTGAGCTGCTTATTCATATTTATCAAATTCATTTCTTTTAGATCTGACAAACAAATTTAATGATTATAACGCATATACTGCAGATTCAAGAACAATTTAGGATCTTCTAGCTTCAAAACATTATTCCGAAATACAGTAAACAGTGCTACTTTGAGGCTATTCATTATCTCCAAAAGGCTCACTGACTCTTTTCTATCATTGTCGTTCTGCTCCTTGTTATGAGAGATGCTGGTTAGAGCTTCTTGGATTTCAATGTAGCCATCGACAACCACTTCAGTGGCATCAGCTATACAAGACCTGCAACTACTTTTTTAACTAAATTTAGTCAATGACCACAGCGTGATACAAACACCAATAACTTATTTTACTCAAAAAACAGAGCTTGCATCTCTTTATATTTGCCATGAAGGTGCCGGCATTATAGGGGGTGAAGGGTACAATGCACCCCCATTTTCTGGCAGGGGTGTACAAGAGGAGGGGGGAGCAAAGTTTTCCTAATACTTGAGTTGAGATCAGAATTATTCTAATTTTAATTCCTGAAGCAAAGGGGATAACAAATTTTCTGTTAATTGTAATAAATTCTTTACAGCTATTTATTACCTATGCTTTTGCTTGAGAGAGATAGCACAGACGAAAGGTACTTCACTAGGTAATTTTTGAAAAAAGTTTTACAATATTTTTGTGTAAGGTGCCAGCTGTTATGAAAGGCAAAGTGTTAAATGCAGTTTTTGATGGAGCGCCCACAGGTTGCCATTCCACCGCGGTATACGGATAGCTTTCCACGGCTTTGACAGAGGAATTAATATGTAGCCGAACATTATAAGACATTTAACTCCCTGGTGTTTGTCGGGTATTTTTTTTCCTAACCTACTTTAAAACTATGTGTTATTTGGGCCCGCTGTAGGTACGAGGGATTAATGCGTCTCAAGGCGGAGCCTCATACGCTTAAAGGACAGGGAATTTTGTGCAAAGGAGGCGTGCATCGTAGCGAAGAGGGATATTTGGCAGCCATGGCCGTAGTTGAGGGCATGGACTACATCCCTAAGGGGGCGTACAGCAAAGCTACAGTTAAAGAAGGGAGAGAGGAAATAACCGGCATAGACACCGTAAAAACCCTCTCGACAGGAAAGAAGTTCAAAACTCATCATGCATTAAAAAATGCTTAAGGAGACAGCAGGTTAAGGGTAACATGCTTTTTAATGTAGGGTATGAAGCTCTAGAAGAGAAAGTGGCTGTGGGCGCATGCACCCTTGGGGTATATAACTGCTGTCAATATTTCTGCGCAGGCTGCCTGCGCAATAATATTAACAGCAGCTACAATTGCAGGGCCATCCTGCTTCTCGTCATGTGCGTCGGCAACTGGGCAGCTCAATCGTGGCACCGACTCCATCTTCCCTCTTCCGCGCTGACATAAGGATCTCCACGCCGTGGGTGAAGGCGGGGAGTCCTGACCGGGGGAGCCACCCTCTCCCTCTTCCTTTAAAATAGTCCATCGGTCTGGGGTGAGCACTGGCTCGACGGGACATCCAGGNAAGGATCTCCACGCCGTGGGTGAAGGCGGGGAGTCCTGACCGGGGAGCCACCCTCTCCCTCTTCCTTTAAAATAGTCCATCGGTCTGGGGTGAGCACTGGCTCGACGGGACATCCAGGACCTACCAGGCTGGAGGCGTGTCGGGTATACATGCAGAGCTTCTTTCTTTATTTGTTTACTCTTTTTTTCTTTCTTTTGAAGAGAGGCAGACTGAAACTTGAGTTAGCTGTTCTTGACAAGGGGGAGGGGAGGAAAGCAACTGTACTAACATTAGTTGTTGAAAGCATCAGTTACTATTGTTAATTCGTATAGCAACACACTCATTCCCAAATGGATTCAGTGCAGTAAAATAGTTATTATTTGTTAACCTTTGTGTTAATTCTTAGTTTTAAATTTCTTACAAGGATTTTAGACATAAAGAGGTCTAACTAATAATTTCAGATCAGTGACTCAAGAAACCAAAACATAAGTGTTCACCCTAAGTCACATGGAAAATTTCAACGGCTTCAACTGTATCAGGTACTAAATGTGAATAAATTTTCACTTGCCACTCAATCTTTTATGCTACAGCGTAGCAGGTTGAGTTCTGTTTCATTTCTTCCATCCTAAACATCGCTCTTTGTTCTGTGTATCCAAATACATTTGAAGTAGTCTTGGTATTAATGATCTCCAAATATAATGACAAAGAATGTCATAATCAGCTCTACACGAAAATACTTTTACTTTTAAAAAAACTTTGATGAATTGTAGGAGAATATTTAACATGATGCAAATTCTCTTAATTTTATGAAAAAACCCTATTTATTAATAATGATGCTTTATTATGTGGCAAAATGTTCCTATTTGCACGTTTGCTTTGCGAGTAGCGTGGGTGTCTGTTTTCAACGATGTGTTTTACTTCTAGTTACGACCTGGAAACTTTTATAGAATAATAACTGTAACTTTCACAACATTTGACAGCAATTTACAGCTTATCAGAACAAGTATCGTTTATGCATGTTTCATAGAATTTGTATTTCCACATATTCAATATTGTTGCTGCTCAAAATTTGCTCGCTTTGGACAATACATCTTTCACAGTATTATCAGCAATGATTTGCCATTATTAATGATGCTATTGTTAGCAATATTCACCTTATCTGCTTCTATTTGTCACAAATAAGTCAAGAAATTTTTATAAATGTATGACGATATTTTATTATTATGGAAGTTCTAAATTAAAGAATACTGGTGTAGGTGCAGGTTGCACACTATTTCAATTCCATTATATAATGCACTTGTTTGTTTCCATTAATGACACGGTGGGTTAGCTCGGTATCGACTTGGTATCGCTGTACTCGAAAGGTCATGGGCTTCATTCTACATGTTGACGCATAACGGTCTATGGACAGGAACATGTCAGCGCCTCAATAGTAGTAGTTTTAGTTTGTGCTAGATCAGGCACACAGATATAAGGGGTTTACAGACCCTAATGTGGCGAGGTCTGTAAGATCTGGCGCTTAGCCTTTATAGAGCGTTGGGTGGATAGGCCGCCGACTTAGCACGAAGTCGATTAGTGCTAGAGCCAATTTGCGATTGCAGGGTGTTGGCGGGGCCGCTGGCTTACCTCCCACAGCTGGTGGAGGGGTGCTCGTAAACGTTGGTCCAATGGCGGGCCTCCTGGCCCAGCTGGTTGGTGGAGACGGCGTCTGCTGGGCAGTTCGGCAGGGAGACATGCTCTGCTGCCGCTGGCAGGCTGTTGGCCCAATGGTACTGGTTGGTGAAGCTGCGTCTAGATCATCAATGCGCTCAACGCCTAGGTCTAAGGGTAGGACCTAGGCGGAGGTTCTCGATGACTGGGTGTATAGCCCCAGAGAGCTTTACCAGGGGTCCAAACAGATGACTAGGGGTAATTGCAAGGTGAAGCCTCAACAGTTGGCGGGCGGCATGAGCTCGTTCCCGGAGGGTGAGGTAGCTGAAGGCTAGATCAGGTTGTTTAATCAACGCTTGCTTACCAGTGAGGATGGCAGCTGCCTTCCTATCGCTCCACTTACTACCCTCCTGTGGGTGAACGGCATTTACCAAGGAATTAGGTACTACGGATTACGTCTGCAATGGGGTGGCAGGCAACAATAACCCTAGCTAGAGTATGATTCAGAAGGGGTAGACCCTTCCTTGCCAAGCCTGGTACTCCCTCTGGCGAGTTTAGTGGAGGTAGTAGGTTAGCTGACAAGGGGAATCTAGTCTCTTTGTCGCGTGTCTTGCTAGTGGTTGTGCCTCTACCGTACGTGTGCACCAGGTACCTTTACGTGCCTGGTCTACAGTATGAGTGGTCATCTAACGGGTTGTGTCTTGTGATGTACGTAGAGTCCTTTTTAGAGGACAGGTCGCAGTCCTACCCTAAGATCAGCAAAATCAGTATTAATCCGTGGTTACCTGCCTCTCCTTTGTGGGGTGATGCTTACAGGGGATGACTAAGCTCAGTTCGCTCAAGAAAGTGCAGATGGCGGTTAAACTGGAAACGTGTTTTATTCTTTCCAGAATAAGACATGGTGACCTGTACTCTCCTACTAATATCAAGCGCAGATTAACTCTTGGAAGGTAATCAAAGACAGGTGAAGATGCCTGTCGGCTTCAAGAGCCTGGCCTGAAGGGCGAGCAAAAGAGCACAGAGCAACAACTAGGTACACGTGATAACAACTGAAGCTTAACTGAAGCTAAGTGGGTGTCCTGAAGGGACTTAGGGGGAAGTATTCCAGGGTTAGAGCGTATATTATTTCACCTATCTATGAGCTTGAAAAGTATTGTTGCTGGCAGTCACCAACAATACTGTCATTTGCATTGTCATAACACACCTCCTTCGCTTTCACATTATAAAAGTATTATATAAATTAATTAGTGTGTAGGAATTATTTATTATTTACATTAAGTATTGTAACCAACAATCTTGTCAGTCTACTTCGAACAGTCCATATTTTATGTTTTTTGGCACGTAGTAAAGATAATAGTGATGACACTGTTCGCCATATTGCTTACCATTGGCTGCTTGGTGGGTTTTTACCCTGAAACAAAACAATGAATAAAATATTTTCAAAATTGAAGTACACATATTCTTATACACGCACAGAGTATTATAACATTATAAAGGATTAAAAGGAGCAACTTGCAATTTGGATAACTATATTTGACCTTAAAAATTACAAAATACCTTCTGAATTATTTTCTGCTACAACCAGAGAATGAAACTACTAGCCAGACGATGGCTTTGACATTGTCACTGACAATTTTCATTTTGTCTGTTATCTTGGAATAGATGAAGTATAGGACTGGTTAGAATTTTGCTGCACACAAAAGGTGTAACTATGCAAAAGCACAAACTCGATAACTCGTGTACATCACGCCAGCTTTGCGGTACTTCACATATCTGCTTTACACTTTGTATTCATGTCAAATACAGAAAAAAAATAATTCTATAAAACAACTACCAAAAATCTCTGTTCTTTTATTGTATAACAGCTGGCAGAAGAATACTGGTCTTGTAAATGAATATTGTTAATTTGTTAGCATCACCATGTCATAAGTCTTTCCCAAAGTTTTTTTAATATAACAATATAAAAAAAAAACAGAATAATTTAAATTTTCTTTCAGATATTTTCTAAATATTTGTACAGAGCCAAATGTAAAATATTTTTTAAAAATGCAAATGCATATTCTTTGTTGTTAAAATTAGTAGAATATTGCTTGCTTTACTTTTTCACTATTTGTGATAAGTAGTGTCATCACAATTGTAATAAAGTATGGTTTAAACTTATATTGTTACTTATTTAATCTATGTAGTTATGACTATCTTTTTTAGTTATAGTTTTCTATTTCATTGCTATTCGTACCTAAAGGGTGATTAAAAGTTCATCATTTGTTTACCGCTGTTCACACCCGCAATTTCGCCACCCTTATTTGCTGCAGTCAGCCCTACCAGGCAGTACCCAACAATAGGGATAGAAGGGGGAAACAGAGTAAGGATACAAGACAGTGAGGGGCGGGAGTCATTGTGCCGTAATAGTGGGGGGCAGGGGAGGATTAAATTTTTCCATCCCACTTCTGACACAAGTGTTATGAACTTGATTACAGGGTCATTCATATTTTGCTGTCCATTTTTTTTTTTTACACAAATAGATGCTTTAACCGGGCAGGAAAGTTTTTTCAGCATATTGAATAAAATGCACAAACTGAATCACCCAACAGCTGTGAGCATCAAGCCAGCCCATGATTCTCTTTCGCCTTCTCTCAGCACAACAAATCCACACTACTTCACCCACTGGCAGAGCAAACTTAATTCACCAATATGTAAATGTGTAATTTTCAAACCAACTTTTCATTAAAATCAAAATACCAGCCATATTGTCTCTTGGGAACATTACACACACCTCAAAAAAGTTCCACACCACCGGGATTTCCGAGTTGCGAGGTTGCTCATGGCTCAAGAGAGAAAGTAGGGGATGAAAATACACAATGTTTGTGCAGAATACCATGCCAGACTTGATGAATGTCTTTTTGTAATGCACCTACTGTCCCAACAAGCATCCTTCATGTATAACCAATTAAAGGCGGGGAAAAACTTTTTTGAGGTGTATAATATGCATCATTCCACATAAACTAAAGAAGATCCTAACCAAATTAGTTTTTAGCTGTTGGCTGTAATTAAGACACAATATCAAAATGCAATGATTACAATTAATAGGAATCAGAACTGTCACTGTGGTGACATTACTCTGGGGACTGATCAATAGTATAGATTAATTTTCATATTTCAATTTTTAACTGCTGCCATTCAACTAAGAACAGCTATTATTACTAATTAATAGTAGTTTAGTGGTTAATTAAGCACTTATAAAATCAACAGTTGAAAAAAATCTCTGCCTATAATTGCATACAACAAAAAATGCTAGCCAGAATACTTAACAGTTATGTTGGTAATAAATTAGGATTAGTAATCATTTGTAAATGGCCCAATGGGAAAAATAATTGAACAGCCCTGGTGTGGATCATAAAAGCAACTTCCTGTAAATCTAATTCATTGTGAGTTTAAGGTTTAAATGCCAGGCAAAACAAAGTTGGCATTTCCATGCTTTATACAACCTATGAGTGAGTACAAATTTTGATGTTAACAACATATTTTCTTTCCTATCAATTCAATGGTTTCTGTTGAACGACACATGAATAAAGCATCAGGGCCATGGAAACGTTAGTTTTACGTATGGCGAAAGGACACAAAATTAGGTAAAAAGTAAATCATAAGCGGGACTCCGAAAAGTGCTGACTTTGTGTAAAGCCTATATAAACTATACAGTACGTTCAAGATCACAGCCAACATTTCCAACGTCCTGTCAAGGTTAGACTTTTGGGTTATCCACTGCACATCCTTCCATACATATAAAAAAACTAATTTCATGAAAAATACCACAGGGAAAACAATAACTATACTAGCGCAATGGACATCCAATAAAAATTAATTATTATTTTTTAAACTTAGCAATGAAATATGATTCCATCAGTGCCAAATGAAAAAAATGAACTGGTTATTACGAAAAGTTTAAAATTATATCTTAAAACTCAATTTAATATTTTACATAAGACCTGATTCTTAGTAGCTATTACCAGCTTACTTATTTTTTTCTCAGTTTTTTAAATTCATAATGACTATGAAATAAATACCAGTTTGAGACAAAATGTAAGTAAAAATTTAAAAGACAAAATGTAAGTGCAAGTTTCATTTCACAAAAAAATCAGGGAATTCAATGTTAACGGAAGTGTAACACGTGTGGTGTGTGAAGTGGGGGAAATTTCTGCTGTCTTCGTTTAAATTTACATCTGAATAAAAACTACATATACAACATACTAATACATTAATAACTATACTTGCACCATACCTACATGCTTATCTTCCACCCTCTCTTCCTGATCCAACCACCCTGACCATGCTGCAAACCCCTAAAGGCCATGTTACATGGTGCCAGATTCCGTAAAAATTTGTACAAGGTCTACCATAGTGATCATTATACCAGTTAGCATGGCATCTGTCACTTTGTATGGCCAAATTTCATAGAAGGTTTGGTAACAGGCTCTATCCTATTTTCTGTGGGAGGTTCCATACCAGCTTTCGTAGCTGACCAATCCCATTGCAGTTTCAGAACATAGCGTGCTTGCTCCCCATGGGTACTACTTGAAACTATTTACGTAGAAAATTTAAAAAAAATGCATCTATCTTGATTATACGTTTGTGAGGTTGAAACTCTTTCAAACGGATTTGAAATTTGACAAGGATAAATAATATAGATGACAACTTTTAATAACTGTTAAAAATTATACAAAATATTTAAAAACATTACCTACACAATGAAGATTTAATATGAGTGATTTTACAGATATGCATATATTTACATTTTTTAAACACATGAAAAAAACATGACTGGTAGCGCAATGGGAAAGTCGCGTCATGTGGATTAAAAGGTTAATTTTGGATGCGTGTTCAAAACTCCATTGGAAACCTTTTTTTCTAAAATACTGAATGCAGATAATAACTTGGTAGGTTAAGAAAAACCTTTAATTTTGCAACTGTTAAAATTTTTACCAATATTTTAAAAACTTTATACGCTCGTACTCTCATGACTTAACATTACAATTTCCAAATATTGAATGAAAATATGTGCATCCATAAAATATTGAATCGATGAAATGGCCAACAGTAATAAGCAATATTAACATGTACTAGCTAATTTTTTTTAACAGGCCTACATAAGTTACTGACTAGGAGCAGTGCTACAAGTGGGGTTCATATTTACAACAGATCATATGCTATGCACCACCAAATATGTCAAACGCTAGTACGCTAACTGCTGTTGCGTAATGGGAATCTTTCATGCTGGCTTGCATAGTGTCTGGTATACCGGTGCACCAGGCCTTGTAGAAGCTTGTAAGATCAGTATGGCACCACATTTCTCATGTTGTAGTGAAAGCACAAACTATACAAAATTATCTTTAAGAGATGCTGTAGTCACATAAAAGCCAAATCCCAGATATTTATTATCACAATTACCAACTGTATCACACAACTACTTTTAGGTTAGCTAATTAGAAATGAGAAGGTAAGGTTACAATTCCCACCCCCTTCACCAAGCCCCTCTTCATTAAAACAGTAACGCATGCTATTTTACCAATATAATAATTTAAAAAAATAAACTAAACTAAAAAAAACCCAAGTCAAATACTATGGTCAAACTTACCAAGAGATATCACATTATGTTCGGCTTGCAGAGCATTGCAATAGCATCAACTTAAAAAATTAATTGACTCTTAATAAGTAAATTATTAAATATTGTATGATTAAATTATTAACCAATTATTTACTAACAAAATAATTTAGTATCAAAAGAAAGTGGAAGGAAACGCCACGGTGAAACGAAAAGGGTGAGAGAGGCAGGAGAGGAGAATAATAAAGCATTTAAGAAGGTGGTTTAGAAACAGGAACATCAGTACTGCTGAGAAATACAAACAAAAAAGAAAATGCACAGCAAATAATCTAAGAGGAAAGAAAGGAGTGGATGCTAAAAATGGACAGAGGTGATAGAAAAGGCTGCGGAAGGAAGTAATAAAATACTACACAGCCCAGTTGGAGAAGAGAGAAAGGGCAGACAGTGAGGATGTTGAATAAAGATGGAAGAGTAATGGAGACAGAACAGGAGAAGAAGGAGCTGTGGGCGAGGTACGTCAAAAAGTTGCATGCAGTTGTAGAAAAACCAGATGTAACAGAAGAGCAGGGAATGTTTGTAGATGCAAATTACGAGGATGTAGCATGGAAAGAAGCAGAGGGAGCATGAAAAATGGTAAAGCTCTAAGAGTAGACAAAATTGTGGTATTAATGGTGAAAGCAGCACGAGAAGTAGGAACACACCCACTGTACAGAGTACTGACGAGTATGTGTAGAAGAAAAGAAATACCGGATGAATGTAAGAAAGGGGACAGAAAAAATTTGATAACTATAGAGGCATTACCCTGATGTGTCATTGCGCCAAGGTATATGAGAAAATGTTGAAAAAGAAGATAAGGAAGAAAATGGCAAGAAGAACAGCATAGATTCAGAGAAGGGTGGTTCCCCTTATGCCTTATTTTTGCAGTATGACAACTGATGGAAAAAATAAATGACTTTAAGAAGGATCTGGTTAGGGTATTTCTGGATGTGAAGAAAACATACGATAATGTGAGATGAGAAAGTGTATGACAAGCTATGGCGGAGGTCAAAATAAGGTTAACACGCAGAGTTATAACAACACACTATCCATCCCCCTTGCTTTCTATTATAGTGTTGAAGATTATTATGTAACGGTAGAAGGCAAGACAGGAGCAGAGAATAGGAAGCAATGTATCACGCATTTGTTTATCACTGTGTAAGTGTGTGAAACATTACAGAAATGCATTTAATTAGTGGAAGGACGATGATTAGAAAGACTTGCTGTGAGAGAGAGAGAGAGAGAGAGAGAGAGAGAGAGATATAGAGAGAGATAGATAGATAGATAGATAGATAGAGATAAACTACAAAAATGTTTAAATTTTAACACAAATTAATTTAGAAAAATNGAGAGAGAGAGATAGAGAGAGATAGATAGATAGATAGATAGATAGATAGAGATAAACTACAAAAATGTTTAAATTTTAACACAAATTAATTTAGAAAAATTTGGCACAAAATAGTTATTTGCAGATATATTCAAAACAGTCCAAGATACGGAACGTTCTGTTGAGATCTACATAATCTGTAATTTAGTTGTAGACAATTTTTCCCCTGTAATTTTATTTCTACAAAGCACCATTTTTGAGATTTAACGAAAAATGTAAACTTATTTTTTGCAACATCAAGAAACTTGCCTTTGCTACTAAAATTGTTCCTTATCGGGACACATGATCTAATTAACATGCGTGTTCTGTATATGGGACACTTTCAGGAACTTAACCTGCTAGTTCATCAAACAAAGACTAACTTCTGAAAAACTGTTAGTTAACAATAACTATAATAGTTGTATAAGCTAGCGTTTAGCTACCAAATTGTCTTGACATACATAAAGCTTTCACATCACTGTAAAAACTTGACACACTGGCTGGGAATGTACCACAATCCTACACTGTGTTTTCAACCGGTGTCACCAGGTAGAATTTCTTCCAGTTAAAATATTTAAATAACTGTGAAATGCTAATTTGAATCATAAGTGAATAGCAGATGGCAATTTGTTGAGTAATCATTTGGTTGAATGAAGCACGCCAGTAAATTGTTTACAACCCACTCACAAAATTTGACACACCTATCTGGGTAGTCTTCATTCACACCCCTCTCCATGCTTTAAAATGTGACGGACACTGATTTACTCAAACCTAACCAATGTGCAACTTGCTGTACATACTTCAACTTCTCGGGTNTTAAAATGTGACGGACACTGATTTACTCAAACCTAACCAATGTGCAACTTGCTGTACATACTTCAACTTCTCGGGTGACATGTGAATATTTGCAACATAGTTCCCATGTTTCCTTTATCCACAGTCATCCTCTTCCTGCTGCACCATCCTTTCTTCACATCGCACACAGTTAGTTCCATCCCTCTTAAACCTGCTGTGTACCGTATTTATCGCATTGTAAGCAGACGTTTTTTTAAAATCAATTTGGTTTTTCCAAAATCACGCCTCGGCTTAGAATCGGGACAGGCAATATTACACAGAGTTTTGACAAAGTATATATAAAACACGATAAAATGGACAGTGTATATTTACCAGTACCGTTGTAGTCCTAATACTAATTTAATACAGTGGCCCCAGTTCATAAAAACACACAATTTTTATCGCTTGGCTGGGTCTGGCCTCTAACAAGGTCAAAGCGGCAGTCGTGGAGTATAGGTGACTTGTTCGCACTGAGCTGTATCTACAACCCACCAGTCCCGTTTTTAAAAGATCAAAAACTACCCTAGTGTACAGCATCTGCTGTACAGTAATAACACAAATAACTACATTTTTAAGTGACATAGATATAATGGTTAAGATGGTTTCTAATACCCGTACTTTGAGATGCTATTTCATGATTCATGGTTTAAACAGCAACTGCATTCCATTCCCTTCCCACCCTCAACCCTCACTATTTCCCCGTTGCTGGCCAACCTCTTCTACATCCTCCTCGCTCCCTTCATCATGCAATACCCACACCACTCTGCTCCCTCCCTTCTTTGGCCCCTTCAGCCACGCTTACACCACTCTGCTCTCTTCTTCCTTCCACCCCTCCAGCCTCGCCCCCACGACTCCAAGCTAACTTCCACAGCACTACTCGCTTTATCCCCCCCCCCCTGCACCGCTTGGTCCGCCAGTATTCTCACCCTCTTGCTCGTAACACCCCAGCCCCTTCCTTCCCCTGTTGCGCTTCCTTCATACCACGCAGCCAAATTTTCTTTCTACTCTCCCTACCTTCACGCGGAGTCCAGAGTGGCACTAGCTGTCCCATCTTTTTGCCACTTCTGCCCCTTTTCCTCCCACACTCTCCTGCAAAACCATTCTCTAGTCATGAAACTCTGCCACAAATAATGATCTCACCACCTGTACTCAGTTGATAAGAGTGTGCACGAGATGTTCAGAATTCTGCTTACAATCAATTATATACGGTAATGGTGACATTGTTGCACATGATTGTGGTACAGTATTGAATTCTGCACTTAATAGTCTCTGCACCTCAATCATGTTCTCATATTTCCAATAACATTTTCAAATACACCTGCGTTGCTTGAAAGAAAACCTTTTCATCTCCGCCATTTCCTCTACAATCGTAGTGTTGCCGCTCATGGCTGCGAACACAACCGACAACAGCAGCAGGGCTACATGTACTCGCACATACCCAACGTTGTCCTTACAGCATAAACGCACACAATCCCATCAGACTGTCTTTAATAGTTTCTTTGTTATTCAGGTTTAAAAACATTAATTTGGGACACCTTGCATGCTACATAATATCAAGCAAAGAATTTTTGACTAGAACAGAGTGAGTACACTTCAGCGGCACACAAAAAAAAACACAGAAAAACCCCTATTTTACACCCCTCATTCTACATTTTTGAGCACATTACACATACTTTTGTTCATCTTATTTACTGTTTAAATTTCACTGTTTGTACGTTGGGGTCACTTGGAAAGTGTTTAAAAAAAAAAGGGGGGGGGAGGGGTTTACTGAAGATGTAACTGCCAAAAAGCAACATACCAGCGTTGGCAGCACGCACATGGCAGCCAATGGTTACACTAGAATCAGTGGCAAAACCAAATGGCTTGATATGAAAACAAACACAAAGGCTAATCCCAAGTTTGTAACAAACATCGAAAGTGCTGCCAGACAACACTCTTCATATGTACAACCACAGAGCAACATACGAGCACTGCAGGTATTAAAATATGGGTAGGAACTGAAAAATTTCACAAATTCATTTTAGAAAAAGTTAATACTTCAAACAAAACATGTGCATTTGGGTTGTGTTTGTAACTGGATCACAGTTCATTAGACACGTCCAGGTGAACTCTCGAGCCAACACCAGACCTGCACGAAAAAAAGCTTGTCGAGCACAGAATCCCTGCCACCTGATCGGAGATTAATCTGACTGCGCACTGGGAAAGCAAATGGACTGGTTTGGGCGGCTCTCAACATTGGGGTCTCGAAAGCCGATGAGAGTGAAGCGAGGCGATTATGGAGCAGCGCTGGAATGCAGGGGCAGAGGAAATGGGAGATCCCCAATAAAACCCACCAACCAACTGCATTGTCTGGCTAAGAGTCATTAATGGACAGAAAGCTAAGGCTTGAAAATATATAAGGCAGTGGGGTCTAGCATACAAGTAACTTAAAATGTGAAATTTTCCTGTGTCTAAATATTAGTAATACAGTAGAACCTCTAGGTATTGAACTCAGATGGATTGAAATCTCACATCCATGGAACATATTCTGTGGTCCCATCTTTTATTTATCTGCATTTCAAGACCACACGTATTGAAATTTTTTGTCAGTCCCCTGAGAAACGATGGATAGAGATCCTACCGTATGTTAAATTGCATACCATTATAAAAATTCTATGAGGTCACATTTTATCTCTGCAAGTTTGCAACAGAGAAAACATAGAACTGTTGCTTCTCAAAGTAACATATTTTTGATAACACTGAAATGGCACTCTCAGAAATTTTTCATCTATTTGAACTTTGCAGACTGATGGACAGCAAGTAGCTAGAGCTACATTCCCCACCATTTTAAGGCTATGGGTACCATCAACTTTGCCAAAACTGCCCCGCTGAGCTATGTACACACATTGTTAACAGAGGGGTAAAAGAAAAAAAACTCCAGAATGAGGATTGTACACCAAAGTTTTATTGTACCCTTAAAATATCAAATCTATGAAACACAAACCATTTTATTCTACGAGTACCACAGTAAAAAAAACTTCTTTGTGAAATATTTTAAACTAGTTCAGGATGCGTACACAAAAATAAAACAAATTTGACAATAAAACAGTATTTATTCTGTAGCCCATAACATCACACACACACACACACACACATACTATTAATTTATGTAGCTGAATCACTTGTCTATAGTTGTTAAAGACAAGTAATGTTTAATACAGTGAAAACAAAATCATTTTATTGTTCACAACTTGCATGGAACTATAAAAAACCTGCTACTTCTAGCAGCACAGGAGACAATATTCCACGCCCGCCTAAAATCCTTGAATATCCACATAACAGTACAAAATAAAAGAGGAATTTATGAAACTAGTCAACAACTAAGATCTCACACAACCTAAATAAGCTTTTACATATCACGACAACTAATTGCACACAACACAAAATCACTCCTAATTTGACACAAGTTGAGTGTGAATAAGCAAGGCATTGTCTTGGCATCAAATATCGATTGCCAAGTGTCGCACAAAAAGAAAATCACTCTCTCCTGAGGAAAACATCCACTACACAAACTATATTTGGAATAAAAAAATTACATAGATTACACACTAGACGACACGTATGTTTCATGCGTGTGCTTACAAAATTTACAAATGTACACTAAAGAAGTACGATTTTACAAGATAATCATTTTAAACAGTATAAATCTTACTAACAAAAAATACTGTATTTACCGCATTGTAAGCTGACCTTTTTTTTTTACCAATTTGAATCTTCCAAAATCACGCCTCTGCTTAGAATTGGGACAGACAATATTACATATAGTTATGACCAAGTTTATATAAAACAAGCTGATAAAATGGACAGTGTATGTTTACCAGTATCGTTACAGCCCTACTACTAATATAATAAAGTAGTCCCAGTTCATAAAAACGTGCGGTTTTCTGTCAAGCGCAGCACCTCCTTATCGCAGCACTGGGTCTAGCCTCTGAAAAGGTCACGGCGGCAGACAGCAGTCGTGGAGTGGTGTATCATTATTTCCCCACCACTGGCTGCTCCATCATCCTTCCCCTTAGCCATGCCCACACCACTACGCTCCCTTCCTCCCTCCTCCCACTCAAGCCACGCTCACACCGCACCAAGTTCCCGTATCACCTCAACCCCTCCAGTGCTCCTATACAGCTTCAAGCTTTCTTCCACACCCCTACTCTCTTTTCTCCCCCCCACCACCCCATTTCCACAACTCACATCTTGTCTATCATCTGCACCACTAGTTGTCACACTATCATGTGCACGGGACATTAGAAATTCGGCTTGCATTTTGTTTCATTTTATTTTCTTTTTCCAAGGGTTTAAAAGTTAGGGGTTGGCTTGGCTTACAATCAATTATATATGGTAAACTAAAATGTAAGTCGTGCCCTCAGACATACATAAACACCAATATTACATCTTCACAACTTACTATGGTGCAAAATGAATATTAAACTTAAGACAACCAAAAATATTTCCACCATAACAAATGACACAAAGTTATAGTTTTTCAAACAAGCATGCCCTGCATACAATATAAGAGATTTTTATGAAGATATCATTACATCCTTTAAGTTAAGCTTATACAGAAAATGCCAATGCTTAAGGGAATTGCATCCAACCACAGCTACCAAAAATTTCAGGCCTTTGGTTCACTTAAAATTTTTTTAACTATGTAGTTAACTACACGCATACACAAATTTTTTGACATGCTGTTACTGGATCACATTCACATATGGTTCAACAATTGGAAATTGTACCTATGAACTTTTAAAAGCTGCACATTGCGTGTTTCAAATCATTCCACCCAAACTCCTTGCAGTGGTTACTAACCCGAAAATTTTGGTACAGAATGACCCTACTAAAATTTATTTTTATTGGCTTTAGTAATCTATTTTTTTGAAGCAATAAAACTGTCTTTAAATTTAAGCTGGGACTCTCTAAACCCAACACAAAATCTCTGAAATTGGTCCATAGACATATTCTGAAACATCGGTTGCATATGAGGAAAACTCGAGAAACTGTGGATTGGGACTTTGCTTTGAACAGTAGGCACAAGATTTCTGGATGACTGTGCTGGTACACACAAATTTGTTTTCTCAGGTGGTTTAGTGTCACGCTTTAGGATGCCCTTAGGTGGGTTAGGTTGGGTACTGGATTGTGGCACTTTGTCAGATATTATCTGCACGTCAGAGTCATCACTGTTCTCTGCAAGAGAATTCCTAGGACCTCTACTACCTGGCTGATGCTGTGGTTGTTTTCTTTTCAATGCAGCACGTTGGCAATCGTACTCCTCTTTACTGTGATTAGACAGTGTACGAGAGGCAGTGAGCTGTTTACTGTGCTCCACTCTACCTTGTTTGGATGGTGCATGAAAAGGAGAGTTACTTAAATTGTATGCCTGACATTTACAACACCATTCATTATTCTTACAACTTATTTCAGTATTGACACCTATCGACACACTTCGCGTTGACCGCCTCGTATCGTCTCCCAGCCTGTGCTCAGGATTTCTGCCATCGCCTCTCAATGCCAGTTGCTTCGACTGCTCCGATCGCCTCAGCTTCCTGGCGGCTGTCTTCAGGTTGCTTGAAACGAAGTCGTGCAAAGGTGGCGTGGTGAAGGAGAAGCTCACATTTGAGATATCGTAAAGGGGCGACCTGAAGCAGCTGACCTCATCCACGCTGTACAGAGCAGATGAACCCGGAGCCTTCGGCTGGACGATCACGCGTCCTAACGGCACCATGGACAGAGCGTTCTCTGCACGGACGGCAGCCACTGCTTCTTCACAACGCTTTACCACTTCCGGTTTAACACAACTCAGAAGCCTATTGTCTTCAGCAGCTGAAATAATTATTATGGTCCATACAAAATATTAATACACACAGCCTCTGCACATAAAAACAAAATTTGCATGAAAATATTCTCATAAATAAGTGTCACTAAAATCCCGAGAAACATCTGGTTGTTTGTTACAACCATCACTAAATGTAATAAGATAGAATAGGCAAAGGCAATGAGTTCAGGAAAAATTCATGTAGGTCACTGTTTTTTTTTTTTTTTCACTGTTAAACCAACATAAAATTTAAAAAAATTAAAATTATGGCAAAGTAATATTACACATAGATGCTAACATTCTGGCTCCTGGTTGTGTCTTAACTTCATTTACCACGTCGGGAGGAAGGAAACACCCCCACTCACGATTTTCAAAAAATGATAAAGCATGACACGAAAGCTACTCATACAGTAATAAGGATAGAGAGGCAGTTTACAGAATACCATAATTAGCTGCAAATCTCAAGTGGAAACTATTCTGCAATTAATACCATTATGTGAGTGTTGGGTGCTAGGTTCACATCATTATGTTCACCCATGAATACCTCTATGAAACAGCACATGTCTTACAAAAATGTAGTAACACACCACATAAGTCCCCATATAGACAACACGTTCCCATCACTAAAATAGCTTCTTCAGAAAACCATTCATAAAAAAGTGATTGCAGAGTGAAAGAAATCAATACAGCAGAACTCTGATATTACTAAATTGGATTGTGCAAATACAACAATTTGGAAAGTGATTCTCAGAAACGGTCAAAAAATTCTGAAAATCTATGATGACAATAGAAAAATCGTGAAAAAAATTGAAGACATCACATGGAAAATTGATTAAAAATACATTCACTAGCCCATAACAATAAAACATGGCGTTTGTAATGTCATGGCTATTAAATGGTAAGCTGCCATATGAAAAGTATTAAAAAATTGCAAATAACTGTTTAAAACAGCATGAGGTGGGAGCGTGGTGCTGTCCGCCCCCGTCCCTTGTATGGTAGGCCTCACGCGATACATGGCATCACAAATCTACTCGCCAACCTCTGTTCAGTCCACCACAAACTACCAGCTGCAGACACAGAATTGGAGGACAAAATTAAGTGTCCAACCCACTCCGCTCTTAACACCAGGGGGTAGTGTAGGTAGCTGCGAAAAAATTTGTAGAGACCTCCTTAAATGACCCTTGACTACCTTCCCCCTTCTCTGCATTCCTTCATGAGCTATAAAACATTTCACATAATTTCAAAAGTGCAAAATTTAATATGACTTTCATGACAACCCTTTAGTAATTTGACACAAATTTTAAAATCACAGCACGATTTACAGTTCTGGGAAATGATACAACCTTAATTGCTAGAGAACACTGCTTCTTTTAACACAACAGAAAACCTGTGTTGGCTGTTTTACATTACCTAAATTATGAAATGTCCAAGAAGGAAGGATGCTCTGTACGTTAAAAGCTGCAATCATTATTTCCACTTTCACATGCTATAACAACAATATGCAATTTTTAAAGAAATTGTGTGGGCCACATACTTTGATTTTCCAATGCTGCGCTGCTCTCATACTGCCATCTTAAGCAGTGAAACTCAGTCGGAAGGTCAGTTGATGCTGGCGACTTCAAGAAAGTTAATCTAACCTCCAAAACCTCTACTGGTGCCCCCTCTCCCACTACTCGCTTTTGAGAAGGAGCTCTAAATACAGCTAAGTATCAGCACTCAAGGTTTGCCTAGAATGATTACGCCAAATGTTTAACGTCACTGTGTTATGTCAGCAAGACTATCAGAGGTCCAGATCACCTCTAAACAGAGAGAGAGAGAGACAAGAAGGTTCACAGAGAGCTACTTGACTGAGAATGCTGGTACTAAGGTGCTAAACCCTCTCTATATAATCTCATCAAATTTGTTGTTTAGCAATATATTATCTAATGTGACTTTAAACCTGACTCGTGCAATTATTGTAGGAATTACCCATTGTTCTTCCCAGGACCTTTTGAATGGGTGCACCGCCCGGCTGCTTTTGCTGGCTGCCCGGTGCCAGTTATCTGGTGATAACTGATGATAAAGTAGAGTGGTGACTGGATTTCTCTCTCTGCCCTTGGCATTTGAGAACCTACTGCAGCAGTACAGAATAAACTAAGTGTATGAGATAAAGTGGCTCAACCACCACCAATTGCTGTCATAAAGTGACTTTATTCCAAGCTTTATCAAGCTGTCATTCTTTTGGAAGTGTGTGATATCCCCCTCCCCTTCGACCACTTTTGCAAAAGGCCGTAAGAGATGTCTATTGATGACAAGCGCTGCTTGGTATAAGAAAGGAATGTTTTGACAGCAAATCGTGATGCTGATTGGAGGAAAAGGGCTGGAACAAAGGAAAAGCTACGCACAGTACAGGCCTTGTTTCCAAACATGTGAATAAAATTTACGACGTGCTTTTGAAGTTTTGAGAATTAGAATGGTTTAGTTTTAGTTCATATTCCGTCAAAAGTATGCTCTGTATTTAATCATGTGGATTGCATATGGGCATGGAACAAGAGACCCTACACTAGTTAATATGGTTTGCATTCACTCTGGATGTAGGCCTAAATTATGACAATTTAAAGATATTCATATAATAAACTTTTATTTTACAATATGTTTATAACTTTTAGTTAATATAATTCTGCACATTCAGCTTTTCTATTAATATGAATTGTCTGCAATCCATACCAGAGTATGCAATTATATCCTATACATATTCATTTTATGAAGCATAATTGTGTCCATCCCGCTACATATTTATGCAAGCCACCCAGCTGGGAAAAACTTCTGGGAAGAACTCTAGTTACTGTACCTATCCTAGTTACTTTCTATTGGGGGATGTCTTTTATCTACGAGTATTGTAAAACCCCATCCACGAGACTACCCAAGAGCACTCTCGAGGAAGGGAAGGGAGACTGATACACCAACAAAGCAGGTCTAGCACAACTATAAGCGGCAAGGATAATTTCAGCTTGAGAGGTGTACCATCCTCGGATCAGAAGCCCGTTGCAGTGGCCTTCCGACTGTGTTGCTTGACCAGAGTCACTTGCATACTACTGTCGTACATTGGCACCTGGCTTCTACATCAGGTACACCCGATGGAGTTGGAGATACAGATTCTAGGTCCAACCACTGAAGGTTGATCCACCGCACATTAAGCAAACAATACATTTAGGTTGTTTGGTTGAAAGCCCTGTTTACGACAGCAGTAGTTTGTTCGTTATTTGATACCAATATTCCAAAGTAAATTCAGGGACAACAGAATAGACATTGTGGATGTTTAACTTTATTTAATAATTTCAAAGAGGTAATATTTTTTGTTTCATGTTTTCAAAATATTTAATACTTATACACTATCCATCAGCGTATTTCAAAACTAATAGTTTCATTTTCGAACTGTGCTAAGTTGCTTGCTACAAAATTTCAACTGTAACATCTACCCATCTGGCCATACTATTCTCGTAAGGGTGTGGTTACAGAGTGGACGCAAGCTCATTTGGCCTTAAGTGAAGGGCTGATCGAGCCCATCAGATAGCTCGCACGAGATCTAGCACAACAGCCTGTCAGTCGTCGAGCATTCAGCATTACCAGAGGGCCTGTTCAGGCAATTAGTGGGAACACAAGACGTAAGCGATTACCACCTCTCTCAGTTGGGTTGAAACTGAAGGAGGGCCAGCCTCATCCAGGCACCACCAAAACCACAGCAGATCCATTTCTCCTGTGGTAAGGCCGGTGACACCGCCTACCCCTTACCCCTGACAGAGGATGACAACCACTCCATTAAGACCCAGCATACAGCATCTCCTTCAAACCAGAACCTGCCATTGTATTGCCCAAATAGCTTTGGGTACATCTGACTGCAGACCAGTCTATAATCCTACCCAACCCCACTTGACTACCCCAAGGATAAACATAACATGGTGCATCAGCCAATCTACTTGTCCTAGTCTTTCTTTGAGCAGTAAACAAGTATGACAGGTAGACAAAGAGCAGATAGAACAAGAGAAGTCTTTTTCCAAGGTTTCAACCCTCGATATACTGTGTACCATATAAGAAGGCCACATTCTTGACAGTTGACAATCGCCGTGTCTTTTCGTTTATGTATCTATTCGCCATCAACAGGCGTGTCAAGAATAGGCTTTGATGTGGCGAGTCAGCGCGTCCAGGAAGTGCTGCTCCGTGTGGCAATTGGTGAACTACTTGGGTGGCGCTGCATTCGTAAACGGAGCTTGGTGGACGTGTGTAGGGTCGTTCGTAAACGCGGTACACGAAGTATATGTTACTTTAAAAATTATACAGAGCTCGCGGGAAAATATAATTATTTGTATATGCACGTGAATACGTTATTTTAAACAACAAAACTATAATATGTTTCTGGGTGTAGTTCGGGATATGGATAACAGATGGCACGGAAGGGCATATTGCAAATGATGGTGCGCTTTTAATTCACAAGATGGCAGCACCTGGTTTGAGTGTCTGGAAACTTTGGATTTTTTCGTCACATTTGGATACGTATCGTTTTATTGTGCATCTCATTTTGAACACCTATACATTACTATTTTATCACGACGTTTCGTTTCTAAAACTAAAAACTGCTGCATTAACTGGTGTATTAATTAATCTACAAACTCTTTCTTATCCGCGTATCTTCTGCTTGTGTGATGTGCTTCGGCACTGCTCTGAGAATAGCCAACGTAATATTAACTTTTGTTCGTTCGTGCATCAGCTGATACAGGATTTTGTAAATGGCAGGTTATTTGTTTTCAATATATTAAGTTGCCACTCACTGACTGTCAGAATGTGGCCTTCTTATATGAAATGAACTATACCCAAGGCGCGAGTAGTTTACACAGAGAACCTTACCAGTCATCCTGTTTAGTGCAGGGAGCTAGTCGCATCAGGAAGACAATGAAAACTAACTTACTTGTTACATATTAAAAAAAAAACTCTATGAATTTCATTATTTTTGACAGTGTTATAAATAAAAGTTTTTCAAATGTTGCAATAGTGAGAAGATTATGCTGCCTTGCTAAAATTTCTTGCTCACATAGCCTAACATGCCAAAATTCATGGGATAGGAGTCTAGTATCATGTAGAACCTCCTACAACCCAGCGAAGTGCAGCAACTCGTTATGGCATTGATTCCATAAATGGATGAAGCACCCGCGGAGACATGTTGACCCAAATCATCTGGAGGGCTACCAACAGCTGCTTGCTATTTGTATGTGCAGGATCTTGGGTGTGAATGGACCTCCCCACCACGTCCCATAAATTTTCGATGGAGTTCATATCTGGCGAAAGAGTCGTCAGCAGTCGTTGCTCTCCAGGATGCTCTTCGAACCAGTTCTGGACAACTTCTTGGGCAGATGACATGGTGCATTATCCTGTTGGAATATTCCACTGTTGTGGGGGTGTGTGAAGTCCATGAAGGGCTGCAAATTGTCACCCAGCAGTTCAACGATGTCAGCACAACTGATGCAGGTCTAGACACTTCCTAGACATCACAGTATGGTGGTGCCATGTTCTGCTATCCCATGACTTTTGGCATGTCGGTGTATATTGAAACCTCATTTCTGAGCCAAATGCTATTAATTTGCGAAAAGGAATTAATAGCTACACAAACAACCAGGACCCAGATAGGTTTTACAAATAACAAACATAACCTGTGGCACTTCTTACAATAACAAAACATGAGAAAAAAACAAAAAATGCACATGACCAATACAAATACACTATGACATAACAGATAAATTTTCAGTCCCACACACAATTCACCTATTTGTGGCATAACAGAAGCATAAAACTTCCATTACAGCCACCTTTTCAAATCCAGCATGTAGAATTGTACAAGGCACCAATTCATTACTGCAGCACTGATTTTATGTTCATCATCCAGACGGCAGAAGAATTCATACTCGCAGTGCTTGGTCTCGGCTCCACATATTTCTGGTAGCTGCACTTTGATTAGTTAAATACTGGTCATGGTTACCAGTAGTGGTCACTGTAGAATGTAGAATACCTTGTGATGTACCACACGAGGGCTTGTGCAGTTGTCCATCCATAACAGCAGGTGAAGAACCTCTCGCCAACAGATGACAAACCATTCACTGGGTGAAGAACCTCTCATCAACGGGCGAAGAACTTCTCGTTAACTACGTCATGCAGGTTATAATCTTGTGGTGCAAGTTTCTCTCATCACTGGAGAGCTGCTATTGGACGGCATCCACAACATCCACTGCAGTAACCAGATGCACGATGGGAATTTACTTCTTGTCGATGCACAAACTTCACAGTCCAAATTTCTATCTCACACACGCCTTGCTATTTATTACTGATGCCTTTAACCTTGCAAAAAAGTTGAAATTCAATGAGTGCCATTTGAATTATCAAAAGCACTATTTTTCTGAATGTGGTTTAAATCCTACAATAATCAGCGAGTATGAACTTGTACAATGCAAAACACCCCCCTACAAGAACACAAAATGTAATGCAGTTAATTATCCAGTACAACCATCAGATATTGTGTTGGTAGTTAATGGATATTTTGTAGTTATCAGCCAAATCCTGCTCTTTTAAGTTACTGTATCTGTTGGCTGACATTTGTAGAGCTGTGGAACGAATAAGCAGTCTAAGAGGCTGATGTGTGCAATACATGCGGCTACAATCTCTACTCCTACAGCCTTCCCTCTCCCACAACATTCCAACGTTAGTAATTATTAATCACATAACCAACTTCAAATTTAAGCAAAACTTCAGCTTACCTTTTTGAAAATTCTTATCACGAGGCTGTTGCAAAACTTCAGCTTCACCTGTTCAAAAGCAAAAAATAACAATATAATACTCGGATAACATAGCAAACAAAGGTAATGTTAAGGATAGTTCAGACCCAGGCAGTATTCTGCAAGAAAAGTAAATTACAATATTAACAGATACGCCAAAATCAGACAATGTTGCACATGCATTACAGTTTGTCATGCAGGCTCAGGCCTTGACTCAAGGGCTCAACGAAAAAATAAAAAAAAAAATAAAAAAAAAATAAGAAAGGAATTTTAATGGAAAAAGTGCTTATTTATACGAATAAAGCTATATCATAAAGGGCTAACTCACTGAATTAAAAAAAAGTTAAATGAAAAGAGCAATATCCAAATAAAGATGAATAAAAAAATCTGAAAGATAAAGACTGTAGAATTTGATTAGGAGAATGGAGGTAAATATAAAGTAGCTAAACAACAATACAAATTGTTAATACAGTAAAACCTCGTTTATCCGGACTAACTGGGACCAAAGGCAATCCGGAAAATTGAAAATCCGGATAATAAAAACAACAAATCCTTAAATAAGCAGACTTACCGTTTATTACAATAAAAAAACTATGTTTTGTAACAAAATTACACAGAATTGTTTAAAAGACATTAAAAAAATATAAAAATAACTTTTCACATCATTACTTAACAAAGAATTGGTCCACTGTCTTCTGTTTCAAACATGTGTGGCATTTGAATGAAGCACGATCACGCAAACACTTTATCATTAATAGTTCAGCTGGAGTGATGTCGGGCTGACGCTCCAAGTACGCCGTGATGTTTGTCAGCTGGTCCGTAGCATCTGCACGTGTCGTCCGCTGTTGTGGTGTGATCGCTCCCTCCTCGTCCACGTCATCTTCTTCCTAGCTGTCTGCTGTAGATGTGCATGCCGCTACAATTTCTTCTTCCGTCATAGTGCCGTAGCCACCGTCATTGTTGTCTTTCAGCCACTCACTGACGTCTTCCATATCAACATCTGAGCACCCACTTATTGTTCCTAACATTTGCAGAAGGTCGTCTGCAGCCACTTGCACCAAATCATCGCTTGCCATTTTGTTTGTAGCACAAATAGCTGGCCACAGTTTTTTCCATGACTTTTTCAAAGAATTTTTTGTGATGCAATCCCAAGCGTCAGCAACCATGTAAATAACGTATTTGATATTGATTGATTTCAACAAATCAATCACACTTTTTTTTCCCCTTCGTCTTCAATTATTTTACTAAACCGTTCTTTTCAGTAAACTCTTTTGATGTTTTCAAGGGCTCCCTGGTCCATAGGCTGCAACAGTGGGGTTAAGTTTGGTGGAAGAAATTTCACTTTAATTCCTCCGCTCATGAGTTCTTGTTCTCCCGGATGAGACAGAGCATTGTCGATCAGTAAAATAGCTTTTTCTGGTACACTATTTTCTTTAAGGAATTTTTTAACTTCAGGAACAATTATCAAAAAACCAATTCTTAAACAAAAAACTGTCCATCCACGCACTTTTTTGTGGTCGGTAAACCACTGGCAACGTATTGAGGTTCACATTTTTTAGCGCTTGGAGATTCTTGAATTTCCCTACAATGACAAGAGGAAACTTATGTTTCCCTGATGCATTGCTACAAGCCATAGCAGTTAGCCTATCTTTGATTATATTTATATTGTAGCCCTTAGCCGAATCTTCAAGCTTTGATGCCAACGTTTTGCTCGGAAGCATCTGGTAAAAAAGCCCAGTTTCGTCAGCATTATTCACATGATTGGGTGTCAATTCTTCAGATAAAACAAATTGTTCGAAGTCCTTTTTGAATTTTTCAGCAGCAGCAACATCACTATACAAGCTCTCTCCAGTCAGAGTAAGTTGGCGAATAATACTGTGTCGGTTTTTAAAACACTCTAGCCACCCCTGGCTAGCAGTGAATTCTAGGTCAGGATTCGGTAACTTTTTGTTTAAGCTCAAAGCTTTTTGGGCCAAGAGCGGTCCAGATATAGGCAAACCACGTTCTCGCTGAGCACCGTATCACATGAATAGTGTGTCGTCTAATGCTTCATTTTTTGCTTTTTTTTTTTGCTGTTCCTCTGCCTTCCAAACTGTTTTTACGTATCATTTTACAACAAAAATCTTCAATTTCTTTTCTTTGCTTCTTTCAGTCGGACACTGTTGAAGTTCCAACTTCCANATCTAATGCTTCATTTTTTGCTTTTTTTTTTGCTGTTCCTCTGCCTTCCAAACTGTTTTTACATATCATTTTACAACAAAAATCTTCAATTTCTTTTCTTTGCTTCTTTCAGTCGGACACTGTTGAAGTTCCAACTTCCAATTCAGCAGCTATTTTTTTTCAATGCTTCTCCTTTATCAATTTGATTAATGGCGTCTAACTTTTTATCCATTGAAATCACGACCTTCTTTCGCTTCGATGCCATTTTAAACTTGTACGTACACTACAATACACTCCCAAACACTTTGATAAAAAACAAAAACAATATCCGGTTGAACCACACACAATAAACAAAATGACAAGTGCAGTTTGAAAACAATAGGAAAGCTGAAGAGATTGAGGGAGGAGTGATTGGTAGGGATTCAAGGTCAAGTCAAAGCTATTTATAACCGGTGAGTCAATCCACTTCATATTACATATTTTCTATGTGAACATTAAATTAAAAACATCCGGATTAACGAGGGCTAGATTAACGAGGTTTTACTGTACTATATAAAGAGAGTAAACTAATAAATCATACAGAAAGACAGTCATAGAGGAACATCAAGTAGAATAAGGTAGTGAGCATTTGCTATTTCGTTCTAAACGAGTGAAGGTACAACAGAGTAACATTCCTCTATCTGAGTGTTTCTAACACCTACCACTGGGCAGTAGCCCACAGGCTGTGAAACACTCCACCCCGGTATTGTTACCACACTCTACCAACAGTACCGTAGGCTACGTAGTCTCTCCCACGCCGGCTGTCACCCTTACAGCCCTGCTGCAGAAAAAACCTAAAGGGTACTTTTGATGTGCAAATTAAGAGTTTAGACATTATTTAAACTCCAAGTATCTATGCCGGCCTGGGACAAATGGACATCTGAACTACTCTTGGAAACCAACCGCAAACTTTTCCTTGAGCAGATAGCTGTGTACCAATCAAGAACCAAACGCTACCCTTTTGTCAGACACAAATGCTGGCAGGGAGGAGCACAACCTGTTTCCCGTCTCACGCTAAGACACACTGAAGTCCCTGCTACACATCTTTCACGACATGTACGAAACAACACGCCACTCTGCCAAGCATAAAATTCCTACACTGGCTCAGCAAGTGTCTTACACTGGGCATGTTTTTGCGGTGGAGCAAATGCTTCAGTCCTCAGTGCCACAAAGGTCAGGCAGGACAACACAACATGCTGTCCAGTGCCAGTTTTCCTGTGTGTGTGTTCCTGGGTGATGCATGAACGAACAGTGGCACATTCAGGTGCACTGGGAATCACCAGGCACACTATCCCACTGTCCAAAACTATATACATACTACAGTACACACTAACATGCAGGCACCCATTTAAATTAACAATGAACAGAAATATTTCTAAGACTGCACATTGTATTGCGAATGTAATGTTAGTTGCAAATATAATGATTTTAAAATCATAGCCGCTAAAGTTAGTGTTTCTTGTTTTATACACATTACAGTAATGCATTTGCATATGAAAGTCCATTTACGGTTACTTCCGCCATTTCTGAAGACCTTCATGCATGCTCAGTATAATAATGTTCGCATTAGAACTATTTCTTACTGGGCATTACCAACATAACTATTTTCTCCCTGTTTTATTCATATTAATTATAAATAAAATATTATAATTTATAAATAAAATAAAACTAAGTTGAATTCAACCAAAAATTTTATACCTTCATGTTAACAGAAAACACTTGTGATACATGAAAAACTTTGAAACAAGCAAGAATGACATGCATGGAGTGATTTTGCAAAGGTTTGATTAAAAATGGGTGTGTGTACTTACGTACACGCGTTAGAAGTTCTACTTCTATAGCATGACTAAAATAAAATTTTATTACGTATGCAAATAATTTATGTAAGTAGGAAAAATGATAAAATGACTGAAGACATTAAATACAATTAATAAAGGTTTGATTAAAGAACATAATTAAATTAAAATAATCTTTATTTTTATACAGTTTAAAAAATATTAAAATATTCATTGTCATATAAAACTGAGTCAAATGTATTTAAATTAAATTTATTTATTTCCATTGGTTCTTCTGATGGTGATTGAATTGGCATGTGAGTTACAAGCGGTTTGTGATAACTGAAATATGATACAAATAGTCTTGTAGAAACATTATGCAAATATTGCGTAAATACAGCATCAATGGTGGTGCTGTGTCGTGTTGTAGAAACTGTAGGGTCATTATTTATGGATAGATGTAAATAGTTGATAAGTGGAATTTTCTAAGCTGAAATTGATGGTAAAGTCTCCACTTAATATCATTTGTAACTTATCCTCACCTCTACCCATATATGCCCGTCCAACTGTTGTATACGGAAATAATGTCAGTTTTAAAAAATTAACCTCAAATACTTTAAAACACTTTCAAAATTTTACTACACAATTTTTGTCAGTAACAAATTTTTAACGACACAATGTAAGTAAAATTAATTAATAAGATATATATATATATATATATATATATATATTTACAATTAATTACTAATATAAATGAAAAGTTTTTCAATTTGCTTATTACATGAATTGATTTTCTGTCGGTTTTAAATATAACCACGTACTATGTTGTGTACGTTGCGTTAAAATATAGCTAGACAATACGCGCATGCACGTTAGGTCGTACCCCTACCACGTTCACTGTCGAATTTTGTTACAGTGTGCGCGCGCAACTTCCTTTGCACACTAAACATTTACCCTCAATGCGCCAAAAGAAGTATAACTTCAAAAAGTATGAAGAAACTGCGAATAGACTATAGTCGATTCACGACTGGAAGAGACTTTCTTGAAGCCCTGCTAAAGATCTACTTTCAAGCCCATTTCGTATCCTTCTGCCAAAGGTAAACAAACATTGCCATGTGGCAGTCACATGGCAATGTTTACATGTAATGTTTACATTCCACTGTGTGTGTGTGTGTGTGTAACATGTGTTCGTACATGCACGTACCCATTATAAAAGTCATGTATATATTATTAATGGATATTCCACAAGCGTAAAGTTTTTAATCTTGAGAATTTCACACAAAAGAATATGCGATGCCAGCGAAAAACATTTCATTCTATAAACCCAAAATACGAGTATTTTGATGAATCAATAGTTGTCTATTTACAATCGATTGTTATTGACTTTCGATAAATTCCTGTATATCGAAGGCAAGATCTTTAGAATTGATCGAAATTGCTACAGACGTTAAAATGGCGTGGTAGTATACCGAGTCTGATGTATCGCGCAATTGTAAAACGTTATTTAAAAATGGTTGTGACGGTTTTCGACAGGACGGCAGAGTTTGCTAGTGAAAGATTCTACGTCTTTGACAATGTGAAAACAATTCTTATGTGCAAATACTGCAATGTTAGAATAGAGTGGCAACGGAAAGACACGTGCACGAAACACATAAAAACAGTACAACGAGAAAGTGAGCAGTAATTAAAATCATACGTTATTAAAAACCAAATAATAAAGAGCGGATATTAGTAAAACAAGACAAATAAATGAATTATTATATGTTAAACAAGATAATCGCACAAATTCCCTGGCACGTGTGTCAACAACACAAGGAACGAAGGTTAGTAAACAAATGGCCGCGTTACTTTCACCTTGAGCGTGATCATGTGACTATGCAAGAAACGTTGAAATCTAAATACGTTAGCATCACGTCATTAATAATTGGCATAATAAGATACAAGTCTTTTCGACACCCATTTGTAAGCGATAAATTAACAATTACATTAAAACTTTGGAACTATTTCCTCTCTTTGTGCTGGCAACCTAACGGCATAACTGTATCCGCGCTCGCCGCTGTTTGTAATGTCGCTAACGACTAGGGTGTTTTTTCATAGGTTGATTTTCAAAAGTTTCTTCCAGTCGTGAACCGACTATATAGTTACATATATATACATTTCTAACATTTTGATGGTTTCACTTGGATGGTGCAAATATAAAGTGACCTTTCTACTACAGTACTTACAGAAGCTGAAATACATTTTTATGGAAACAAAATTGTTTTAAATTTTTAATGATACAAAAATAAGATCCTTGCTCTTGGCATATTTTAATTTTATTAAAATGAAGTAAATATCTATACGAACTTTAAGCCAATGTGTGCAGGTCACATCCTTCACACAAGCCATTGCTTTTACCCACATACATGAAAATTTAAGTTTTATATCAAATAACCAAAATATGGTTCTGTTTTCTATTCACCTACATTCACCTACACAAGAACACTTCTCCCAACAAGCAAATTTAAATAGCAACAGGTACCCAAGTGCCGAAGCAATCAAAGTCAATCTGAACGTGAACAATAAAGCAGACAATTTTCGAACAGAGTACGTGATCTAAAATCACAGACGCTATACTTAGAAAAGGTTAATATGTCTGCCTACACATCACACAAATAGTGCTGTTGAGTATTTTTATTACATGTTTCAACAGAAACTGCCGAGTGAACTTAATTTTCTGCAGGAAAAGAACACACATACATACTTCAGGCAACTCGGGTACACAACATTCAAGACACCTTGCATATTGTAAACATTCCTTTCAGAGTCCTCAACACAGTTAAACACATGTCAATATACAAACAACAGTAGAATCCCTTGTTTACATCTCCTAATTTTACACTTTACTGCATTTTATACCAACTTTATTTGGTTCCTTTTATCATTTACTGTTCTTGCAGCACAAATTTCTCTCTTTTTACAACTTCCTGCATTTTGCAACAATTTTCCCTGGTCCCTTAAAAGTATAAAAAAGGACTTTCACTGTATACACCAAAATTTGCACATGTGATTGCTCTCCTAAAGACTTTCCATTAATAAAATTATAAGAGCACTAATGCATAATGAAAAGACTGTAAACCAAACCGAAGCTTTGGCTGTAGAACTCCATGAAGCATTTAATGCTAGTGCCATGATCACAATTGGCATGCTGACGCTCATGTATTTTCAATGCAAAATAGTTACAGATGTGGACCTTCAACTTGGCATACACCATCAAGGTCTGAGGGCATACGATACATCTCTGATGTTTGGTATAGGCTGTTCACAGTAAACTTAGCACCTTTGAAAGCTTCGTATTGCACATTGTGCACTCTTCCCCCAAATATAACATTAACACTGCCGTGGGCCTGATCACTTTATTTATGCCTTGGTAAAGTTGAAACTCTGAAAGAGTTAAATGTAATATTATAAATATTTGTTAATTTTTATGCTTATATGCAGTAAAAATCAGAAAGCTAAACAAATAATTTCAATAAGTACACATATCTACCCAACACTTTTAATTCGGCGATAAGACTTTCCCTCCGTTGATACCAACTCCACTGGGCGCATGCCAGTCAGTCTGCCTGTTAAAATATATACAGCCAGGGGCAATGACATTTTTCAAATGTTGATTTCAAAAAAGGCTCGGTTAACCATGAACAGCCTATACAATGAACTCCATAAAAGGAGCACAAAAACTTTCACAAAAATTAGACAGCTTTCATTTTTCTAACTAATACAATAATATTTATGTCACGACAGTTCGTAAATTAACTTTGTTATTTGCTGGCATTTCAAATCAACAAAATCCTAGTCAAATATGACTATGGTGCTGAAATATTTTTAAAAATTTGTGCATGTTTGTGGCTATATTAAGAACACCACAAAGCCATTTTCACAAACATCCACACTTTGTTTCCTGACATAACACATTATTATTTTAAAAAACATCCACTTGCAAAACATTTCTAATTATATAATTATAGCAAATATATATGTTTCTTCTGACTTACCTTTCATGGTGGCTTCTAGATAACTGGATAAGCTGCTTGGGTCAGCATGTTTTAACTGGAACAAGCATAACAACCTTACAAAAGACTGCGTAATTTCTTACATATTTCATTTCAGCCATTTATTTCTCTAGTGGTGTACATAAAATTTTGCTGTTCTCAGATGTTTAAAANTTCTTACATATTTCATTTCAGCCATTTATTTCTCTAGTGGTGTACATAAAATTTTGCTGTTCTCAGATGTTTAAAGGTGTGTGTGATCCCACTGTAAATTCTAGGAAATATGTAATTAAATTTCCCATTTCAATAAAAATATTACTTTTCTTGGCGTAAGATATTACTTTACTTATACCATTAAAAAATCATCAAGGCAGAAATATACAGTTTACAAAAAANTTCTTACATATTTCATTTCAGCCATTTATTTCTCTAGTGGTGTACATAAAATTTTGCTGTTCTCAGATGTTTAAAAGTGTGTGTGATCCCACTGTAAATTCTAGGAAATATGTAATTAAATTTCCCATTTCAATAAAAATATTACTTTTTCTTGGCGTAAGATATTACTTTACTTATACCATTAAAAAATCATCAAGGCAGAAATATACAGTTTACAAAAAACTACAAAACAAAAAAATTTACTCCAAAATTATTTTAGCATCACTTATTTCCCACATATATTTATATAACTACTAATTCTTTAATATCACAATCAAAATATTAAAAGTATTAAAAACTCCAATGGGCAATTTTTTATAATGAAGACAATGCTGACATCATCAGATATTTCTTTCTTCAAAGAAAAACATCACAAGTAAAACAACAACTAATGGTATGGCAGCAAAGACCACTAGTGCTGGACAAATAATACTATATCCTCAACCATTTAGCCATTTCGCTCAGCATGCCTGGTCTGGGCCGCTCTGGGGCGGTTTATTAACAAACTGGGAGATAAAAAACTGTCAGTGAACAGAAGACTCCATAAGCAAAATATTCCTTGTGTACATTCAAAAACAACAATCTGGGACATACACCAATTTGGAAATAAATGGCTGATAAAATTAATAAATAATGCTTACTAACTCCGCCAACCTGGGCCCCTTCGGGAAGCCAGGACAAAAGAGGAGTGATCAAGGAGTAACACCTCGTTAAAAAACCTTGATTAACCTGACTCCGGGTGATAGTACCCAGTGAAGGCGCCTTACCAGGGTTATGGTAACATCCTCAACTGCAGCGAAAGTGGAGATGAAGCTCATCAGTATGGTGCAACTGACTGAAGAGGTGACCCTTCCCAAGTGGGGTTAATTAGTTGGGCCCACTACTTATGGGTAGAGAAGGGATTCTCAAAGNAAAATATTCCTTGTGTACATTCAAAAACAACAATCTGGGACATACACCAATTTGGAAATAAATGGCTGATAAAATGAATAAATAATGCTTACTAACTCCGCCAACCTGGGCCCCTTCGGGAAGCCAGGACAAAAGAGGAGTGATCAAGGAGTAACACCTCGTTAAAAAACCTTGATTAACCTGACTCCGGGTGATAGTACCCAGTGAAGGCGCCTTACCAGGGTTATGGTAACATCCTCAACTGCAGCGAAAGTGGAGATGAAGCTCATCAGTATGGTGCAACTGGCTGAAGAGGTGACCCTTCCCAAGTGGGGTTAATTAGTTGGGCCCATTACTTGTGGGTAGAGAAGGGATTCTCAAAGGCTTGGGAACCTACGCCAAGAGAAAATGGCTCTGGGGCTTACGTCTTCAGTAAAAACTACTCCAGGAGGTAACCAGAAATGGAAATCCCTCACCACCAAGAGTGGGGCAACTAGGCCATCGGATTCTGGAGAGCCTGGAACATCATGTAAGCTTCCTGGAACCGCATCACATAAAATAAGGCCTAAGCGAAATCATCTGCTTGGAACACCAAATATCAACACACTCCTTCCAACAATTGATTAATATTTGGAAGAATGGAACATATACATTATGACTTTGCAAGATATCAGACTTCTAGATGACAAAACAAGAATATACAAGAGAAAAACTGGGCGTAAGATCTTCAAATGAAGACTACCAATTTTAGAAACAACGTGGTCAATAAAACTATAACTGACTCTTATCACAAACTTCAGCTCTCCGACATAGATAATCTCATTCCTATTGTTTATATCCTGAAATAAAGCATACACAATCATTAATGTTCATGCTCCCATAAATCAGGACAGTAAAATGAACAAAGAAAAGGTAGAAGAATTTTGGGAAGCACTCAAAAACGAAACATCCAAGATTCCTCAAAGAAATGTTAAAATATTAGTTGGCAACCTCAATGCGCAGATAGGAAAAAGAAAAAATTAGGGATGGGCCGGTTTGGTTCTTTGGTTCCAATTTATACTGGTTCTTGAGGTTTGACTCGGAACCGGTTTTATGTTAACAACAACTACTCGGTTCTCGTTTATACACAGCAATAAATTTACTGCAAAACTTTGTCCTTACAAAAATAACTACGTCCTGTATAGCGCTCCCAAAAATAAAGAAAAAAAATTAAGGAGTGGTAGTTCTAAACTGTCTTCTCCCTTCTCTGCCTTTATCACTCAGCCCGCCCCTGTAAGTAACACTGCTAGCCGATGGATACATTTCTCCACACCTTCTTTGTTTCCCTGTAAGGCAGAGAATAGCCTAGACAAGGGGGCTGGAGAAGCAAAGAAGCAACCTTTTTTTTTTTATTTAGAGGTGTGGCATTCCAACACAGCAAAAACTCTTGTCACTATGTAAAAGATGCAAAAAGAAAAAAGAAGCAGGTCTCCCACTGGAGTTATTGACATTCTTTTAATGACCATAGGTTAGAGTCATGCCACAATGTTTTGGCTTTTAGAACTGCGAGTTATATAGTTAAAGTATTTTCCAATCATATCACAATCACCACCTATTTTTAAATAAATAAATAAATAAAAAAGAGAATAATTTGTTACATATTTACTAACCTTAAATAAATTTAATACAAGTTTATCTCTATACATTAAATCTTATCTTCACACTTTGTTATTGTTCTATTCTTTGGTAGGTTAAATAAAACATTTCATGAATTTTACCTACATTGGTTGAATGAAGTTGCAAGCAAAATGCAAGTATTCAAAATGGAACCGAATACTGGAACNACATTGGTTGAATGAAGTTGCAAGCAAAATGCAAGTATTCAAAATGGAACCGAATACTGGAACCAATATTTAAATGTTAGTACCGGAACCGGAACCGATATTTTTTGTTATTCGACCCATCCCTAGAAAAAATACAAAATGTCTGTAAGAGAATATCCGGCACATATGAGAACCAATAGAAATGGGGAAAGATTAATCGCCTTTTGCAAGCAGTTTAATCTAAAACTTATGTCTGCTCATTTCAGAGCCCTTCCAAGAAAGAATACATGGATTTCCAACAATCCGATGTTAGGGGAATTTCAGATAGACCCTGTAGCAGTAACAGCTAGCAACAGAAGTGAGGTTCTGAACATCGAAGTGAAGAATAGTCTCAGCGCTGACAGGGACCACTACCTCTAGGAAATTAAAGTTAAATTTCAGTCGAATAGACCCCTAATCAAAGTCGAAAAGAAACCAAGAATCAAAGTAAAAATTCTTAAACAAAACAAGCCTGTACATCAACAAAAATCATCGAAATTAATGATGAACAATTTGAGGGAAGTCAGGGAATCATTAATAAAAGCCACAGAAATCATGAAAGAAAGAAAAAGGAAACAAAAACACAGAGGGTAGAACAAACAATGTGACGACGCCCTCGATGAGAGGCTAATAAGNAAGAAAGAAAAAGGAAACAAAAACACAGAGGGTAGAACAAACAATGTGACGACGCCCTCGATGAGAGGCTAATAAGGGCTTGGAAGAAATAGTATTCCAACCAAACAAATGAAAAATGGAATGATTTCAGTAATAACAATAGTACTACTGCAAAAATCACCAGAGGAGAAAAATAAAGTATGATAAAAGTCGCCTAGAAGATTTAGAAGATGATCTCAAGAAAAATAACACCATGATACTCTACAGAACTTTCAAAGAAGTACAACTGTACCAAATTCCAAGTCTCTGTTGACAGTACTTTAGCATTAGGTAACAAGGAGAATTGACAACTTTTGGCTGCCTATTTCAATACTCTAATAAACTGTGAGGAACCGCCGCCGGAAAGACTGAACTTTGAGAAACCACCAAACGTAAACAAACAGTCAACACCAATCAGCCTAATGGAAATAAAAAAGACTATTAAAGAACTCAAAAACAATAAAGCACCTGGGGAGGATGGGATAATAGCTGACATGTGGAAACTTGGAGGAGATAAGGCAGCACAAAGCATACACCCGCTGATTTACGTTATCTAGGAAAAAGAAACAATCCCCAGAGACTGGAAATGCACCCTTATACATCCGATCCATAAGAAGGGAGACTGCACCAACCCCAAACAACTATCGAGGAATTTTGCTACTACCTGTTTCTTACAAAATACTTTCCAAGGCCTTACAAAGTATAGTAGAAGAACGAGTGGATCATCAAATAGGTGAATGTCAAGAAGGCTTCAGAAAGAGGTCACGTGTGGAACAATCTTCAGTCTGAAAAGTATCCTGAGAAAAAGAGTTATAAGAGGTAGAAATACTGCAGTTGTGTTCCTTGACTTCAAAAAAACTTTATGATTTGATTGACAGGCAAATGCTCTTTAATGTTGTAGAAAATTTCTGCTTACATGAAAAAAACTAGAGCAATTATCATGCAAACATTACGGAAACTGTTTCCAAAGTCAAATTTCGTGGAGAAATTAAAACAGGAGTTAGAAAGAGCGATGGACGGTCACCAATTTTCTTTATCATCATCCTGGCAATATAATGAGAACATTGAAGAACGCTATGAGAGAGGAATAGAAGGAATATGTTTAGGCCTAACGAAGCAGGGATTGAAAGTGCAGTGCCTAGCGTTCGCTGATATAGTCTATTCATGGTTTTTTCACACTTTTTTGAATCAAGCCTTCGAAAAATCACCCCACGCATGACATGATTGGTTGTTTCCTGAATACGTCATCTATCACATGAGTTTTATCCTTGTGTTAACATACATGTTACTTATTTTTTATTAAATTGAACTTTTACTTATGTTTTACTTATAACTTATAACCCTTAATTTATAATTAAAATGAATAAATACAGGAGAAAATAGGCGTGTTGGTAATACTTAGTAAGAAATAGCTCTTATGCAAAATATTATTAGACTGAGTGTGCAACGAATGTGGTGCTCTGTCCATTCAGTGTAGTTTTCTAGACTTGGTTAAGCTTTGTGTGCGTAAGGCAGAGGAATATCCTGGAAGTAGAGCATTAGCAGGGCTTCAGAAAAGTTGGAAGTAACCGTGAATGGACTATAGTTTGGTATTGCTAGCAAACGATACAGAAGCCCATAAAATGCTTATACAACTGCATAAGGTCGCAGAGAAAACAGAACTCAATATCTCCTACGAAACGACAGAATACATGGAATGTAAACATGGTAGGGAAACACATCTGAACACAAGGTTTGGAAAAATCAAGAGAACAAATACATTTAAATATCTTGGTGAATGGATCCAACCGAATGGGCTTGATAAAGAAGCAAACAAAGGCAAAGATAGAACTAGCATATAGAATAGTACAGAATAGGTATAACAAGAGAGTGATCTCCTACAGTGCAAAAATTAAGACACTACGTAACAGTTGTAAGGCCGAAAGGGCTTTATAGATCAGAATGCCTGATACTAAACAAGAAAGGGGAAATGGAAGAACTAGAGAAAAAGGTACATGAAGAAAGAGGAAAAAAATTGGACGATTTTTACAAAAATGTAAAGATTGCAGACATGATACACAAAAGAAGACTGAAATTTTATGGGCACTTATTCAGAATACACGACTGTAGATTGAAAAAAAAAATCTTCAGTTATATAACCAAACCAAAGGTGACCACACAATGGGTTACAACAGTTAGCTAGTGTCGAAATACGTTAAAATAATCAAGCATTCCTTTGTGTAGTAACAAGTACCTAATAAGTAAATGTAACAATCCCCAATTTCAAACCAAATACAATAAAACAGTATATTTGAAGGCCTTTCATTTTTGCAAAACAAGTTGACGGTGCTGCTTTCATGCATCGTAGTGCTATGAAAGTATTATGTGCAATAAAGTGCATATGTAAAGCGTAAAGATTTTAGTTTAACATTTTCATAAAGTTGCAACGAATATAATTTTTTTTAAGCAAATTATGGCAGGTGCAAAATATCATGTACATAATTGCTTCAGAGACACATCAAAAACTATCTGAAATAATATGATTAGTTTTGCAGGAAACAATAATATTGAGATACTACTTTACGATTTTGGCATTTATACTTGTCTTAAAAGTGTAAGGTTGGATATAAAAAGAAAAACTTTTAATATATACTATTTTTCAAGAGGGCACATGCATGTCAGCACAAGGAATTCAACGAGTTATACGATAAATCTACTACATGAAATAAGGTCACAATGGTTATGCCTTGAAAATGTCTTGTCGGCCTATGCCAAGAATGATTCTTACGGATGCCAACATATTAAGTCACATTGATCCAGCCCAAAGAACATATTGTGATAGGACAAGTTACTGCACATAACTAAGTAGAGTGGAGAGAGTTTGGGCAGGTGTTAGCGAGGACTTGAGCACCAATGAGGGTGAAGCGATGTGAGTATGGAGCAGCACCAGAATGCAAGGGCGGGGGAAATGGGAGATCCCAGAGAGAATCCGCTGACCAGTGGCATCGTCCGGCACGATTCCCAAGTACGAAAATCCGGGAATGACCTCGCCAGGAATCGAACATGGTTCGTCTAGGTGTGAGGCGATCGCTCTAGTCACTGCACCACTGCAACCCCAACCTAAGAAAGAGTTAATCGTGCAAGATGCAATTTGTTAATGAATTTAATGCTCTCTGTAGTTACATCAGCAGCCTAATTTTAAATTAAATTTGGGTAATGGTAACAAAACTTGCCTTTGTTCACTTGTGACTGCCGAAAATGATTCTTGCTTGCCAAATGTGTTGGGACTCTATAAGAGCTAACTTGTATATCATATTCAAGTTTAATGATAAAGATTTTATTTTCCAACATGGCGGACACAAGAGGTTTTCAACATGTACATATTTATTTAATGCAAATGGTAAGTTCCTGAGATGTACTGTAAAAAGTATTTATTTATTTCCAATTTCAACAATATTTAAAAAGATAGCCTGACCAGAGACACTTTTATTTAACATATTTTATTTTTGAAGTAGCCACTGCCAGCATACCAAATTTTGTTTAAATAGTGTCTAATGGGCTCACAGTTACGGCATACTAACCTAAAATATTAATAAAACTGCCATTTGAAAATGTGTCTCATTTTCTCTAACTGTGTACTCTATCATGTTAGGTAACCTACCACGGAAAGTATTTATTATGTGTCGAAGTTGGCGGGAATCGGTTGAGCATTCGGGGATGTGATGTAGTTTATTGTTTCAGGCTAACACATTATCTTACAAAATAGTCGACATAAAGATATGTTGTAGCATAATTAATGTTAGCTTTAGGTATTACCAGTGTACCAGTTTTAGTTTAAATAGTTGATTTGGCAAATGTGGCACACTTGTCATAAATATTTATAAAGAAGCCATTTTGAATGTGCCTGATACAACCTTAATCATGTAATTTTAAATGGCCTATAGCAGTGGTTCCCAACCTGGGGGCGATCGCCCCCCGGTGGGCGATTTGGGTTCTAAGGGGGGCGATATATTNAGGGGGGCGACAGGGGTGAGTTGTCTTCCACTAAGGGGCGACACCTCATAAAAGGTTGGGAACCACTGGCCTATAGCATCACTACTTATATGGCAAATTTGACAGTAACTGTTTGAGTAATTCTATAAATATTATGTAAAAGTATTATTTTACAAGTTGCAACGTCCCAAAATGGGAGAACATTGGGGACTCAAGTTAACAGATTCCTCCTGACATTGTGAATACTGAACATACTATATTTGGTTCAAATAGGCTGAACAGTTCTTGGGAAATATCACAGCACCAATAATTAATAGCTGCCATTTTTAAAAACAAATTATCCGGTACGGAATCAACTACGTAAGTAAGCTATCTTTAGCTGCGTTTAATAAGTTTGAACAAGTCTGGTATAATTCAGTGAATAGTTTCAAAAGTTCCAGATAAGTCCGCGTGCACACACACATGCACATCACTCACAAACTATGAACATATATACTCTTAAGACATGCACCCACAGGCTGGAAGGTTATCATATAAGCGTATCTCTCGCCGACCTCCGTAGCGTAGCTGGCTACACACAGGCTTACAGCGCAAGGAATTGTGCGTGAATCTTGGGTAAGTCACCGGTGTCTTTGTGTTTGCCTTGAATTTTAAATGAATTACTACGAATATTCGACACTTCCTGGATTGGATGTTACATTGTTTGACGCTGAAATCACATTCTGACTGTACGTTTCTCAAGGCCATTTGCCCCAAAGTAATAATAATGATAAAAGCCTCTCTTTCCTTGGGAAGGTAGGCTAAAAATGGAGGGGAACAAATACAGTTCCTGCAACTACTAAAGTTTTGCAACAAATTCTAGGGAACAGGAACTTTTTTGTAGTATATAAAAATTGTGGTTAGTCTGCGGACTCTATTCGAAGGTTGCATTAATGTATTTTTTGTAATACTTATTAGGTGATTATCTTTATATTTCTGTGTTACACAACAATTTTTGTTCACGTTTATAATTTTGCGGTTTTGTGTGCTTAATATAAATTTAATATGTTTTGCAATATTTTAAGTTTCTATCAAATCTTCATTTTTTGTTAATAATTAAATTTTTTTTTTTTGGGAATTATGGCTATTTCTAGGTTTTTTCAGTTTCCAATTGTGATTGTCAAGGATTTTAAGAGATTTTCCAAGATTTTCTGACATTTTTAGGGATTCTTAGTGATTTTTTCCATAGAGCACACCAATTTTTTTAGGTTGTTGCCCCCTCGCTTTTCACTTATAAAATCTAAAGACCTGCACTGATAAGAATGTCTTCACCACAATACTAAAAACAAAATACCTAGCTGATGACAATGTATTTCATGAAACTGCATCCACGCATTCAATGCAGAAGCTACTTTACCCCAAATTACTTACCGTTTAGCCATTTAGTTTCATGAAATAATAAAAATTGTTTAGTTTTGTATAAAAACATTGATTTGCGAGGTATTTATGCATTGTAATTCTACTCGTAAATGTTATTAAACATAATTTTTAGGTCGTTTAACAACTGTATGAAGGAGTAATTACACTATATTATCTAAAGGCATACCTTTATGAGTATGACACGTCCGTATAAAAAGGGAGCATTTCAGCTTTTCACACTTTTACAAGGTGATTGTTCGAAATGTCTTGGCATTGTTTTTATAATGAGAAAAAGAATGTTTAACTCTTCTGTTGACAACCTAAACCAAACATGCATTCTTACGACCTCGGAAGTATGGGCCCCCTAGATAAAGGCATTAATTTGCATCAAAACAGAAAAAGAAATGCGAAGATCAGTCAATATTCACAAACCAATATTATTTACTGAAATTAACGTGTATGTGTTTAAAGTGCATACATAAGAGCAGCAGACGATCAAGCACCCCCAGTCATGTTGCATGGGGTTGTTACTACTAGTCAATATGGGACAATTAACTTATCATCTATTTATCAACTCTTTGAGCTAGCAGAGGCATAATCCACCTAGACAATGGACATTACCAATTAACGGGCAATAGCATTGATAGCAGGGCATCAGCAGAGTGCCACGACCAAGATGGAATTGTTACAATGTATTTCTGATACTTATCCATTTTCGCTTCTGGGTTACAGACTTTTCTATATCTGTCATGGAGTATGTAATTTAGATATTGGTGGCACCAAGAGGGGTGCATACAGGCTTGTCCCCACCCTCTTCTTAGGGGGCACCTAAAGGAGTGCCCCCTAAGTTGCAGACGTTTCGCCGCTGCCTGGAACCTCTGTGCCAGACCCGTAGCTCGCAGCACGAGATACTGCTAAAGACAGACCGGCCAGTGGGAATAAGGTGATCTCCCAATCACCAAGTCATTAATGTGAGAGTCGTGCACTGATATTNCAGTGGGAATAAGGTGATCTCCCAATCACCAAGTCATTAATGTGAGAGTCGTGCACTGATATTGCAGTATCTTGTGGAAACTTTTTCCGCATCGTATATGTTATAGTGCTCAAGAAAGAGGAGAATTGAGATTCTGCATTGGCCACAAAAGGCCTGAAAAACATAACAGATACTGTTTGACACATGATAAAGGCACATTCCCACAGGGTCGTTGGCCGGGTGAGAATACTACTCTATATAAAATTTTTGCACTACCCAATTGTTTGACTTACTTTTGTTTCGTCTGTCAGTCGTTCCCACTGTGGGCATGTATTTACCTGCTGCCGTTTTGAGGTACACATGGTATGATTAACATAGCAGATGTAAAACGAGAGGCAACATCAGTGGTTTGTGAACTGTTAAATGAACTTNCATGGTATGATTAACATAGCAGATGTAAAACGAGAGGCAACATCAGTGGTTTGTGAACTGTTAAATGAACTTTGAGGACCCGTAAGAAAAAAAGGAGGTTTTGGGTTTGAGAGTGGATTAAAAGGTGAAGAAAGTTTGTGGCCCAAATTACATTATGTAGGGAATTGCGAGTTGAGGATCAAACTGACCACAAAAGTTATTTTAGAGTTAGTCAACCAGAACACATATTTTCTCAATATAGTGAAGAACTTAATATGGTTATTGTACACCCAACCAACCATATTTTAACATTTTTCTTCCTAGAAGTTTCCTTCAGCAAATCCATTTCAGATAACTAGATAATTGGTTTTTCAGGAAAACATCACATTTTCAACGAAGCTACCAGGAAAAATCAATTGAAGTGAACTGGAAACATGTGTATAGTTTATATGGGATGGACTTACACATCATGTAACAGTAATTTAAACATGTAGCTAGACTGTTCAATCTCTATTCAGTTTTAACTTGCTTGATAAGACTATCCAGATGATAACACATCCAAAGTACTGTCACTTGAGGGTGATATTACAGTTGCCATGAGAAACTGTGGATTTGTTGGGTCTTTAATTGTTGATGCTGTAGCACTTGATACAACAGACAAGACATTTTACAACGGAGATACAGTAGTGTCGTGGAATCTTTGGGTGGATGCACAAGTAAACTGGGAAGCTCTTTGCTGCATTCAAGCGCAATTCTTTCTTCATTTATCAGCTAATGAATTTTCAATTGCGGACAACGAGCTTTGTGCAAGTCCATGTTGTTCAACTGCATCGCTACACTCCTTGCCAAAATGTCAAATTCAATTTCCTTCTCGGAAGATACTTGATCTAATTTAGATAGCGCATCTGTAATGTAAGATGGAGTAGAGGACTGAACCTTTTGTGTTGTTTACTTAGATGAGGTAACTTGAAGTTAGTTGGTACATCAGTCGCTTTGTCAGATTCTTCAGTTTCCTCTTGTACGCGGCTGTGGTCACATTCTCACACATTTCACAGGTTCCTTGCATTAAACGACGACTCATTTCCTTCCTTATTCTCCGGAATCATAAACATTTCTTTATTAATTATAAACAAAGTTACTGACGTATCAATTACATTTTTTTTATGCATGAAACTTGTGTGCATGTTTGTGCAAGAATATTTTTATGTTTTAAATTGTGTACATACGCACAAGCATGTGCATAGGTAAGAACCAGTGATTGGTGTGTGCATTTCNATTTTTATGTTTTAAATTGTGTACATACGCACAAGCATGTGCATAGGTAAGAACCAGTGATTGGTGTGTGCATTTCATTAAAAAATGAGTTAATTAAGAAATTCTCTCAATTTTCCTAACAATAACAATTTTTCTATGAAGAATTATTCATTTTTCACAAGTACAAAAGACTGAGGATTGTTGGAGAGAAATTGAATGTTGTTATAGTGAACAAAGATATTTCCCAGGATGCATTGGATTCATCAATGTTGCAATCTGCACGCGAGTGTGTAGTGAAAGTAAGTAGGCCCCTATTATAATTATAAAAATTCTTTCAGTATTGTACTCTTAGCTGTAGCAGATTCAAATTACTACTTCTGTTACATTTATGAAAGTGCTTAGGGCAGGCATTCAGATGGAATAGTTTTTGAACACATTGTGATAAAAATGTGCAGTTGCTTTTCACTAAGGTGCATTTTATTATACCGGAAAGTAATTTTCTCCTATAATATGTCCTAATTAACACACAATAGGGTAACCTCCCTCCCTTCACTTCAGGCAATGTAAGCCTCTCCCCCACTCCTTTTCTTCATCCAGCCCTTCCGAAATTTATAGCTAAACCACCAAATTGACTACAGTAACAGTTCCTGAACAAGTATAACTGGCAGGGTTACCAAAACTGTCCTGTATTGTTCATAATTTCCCGTATCCTGGGGCTGAAAGAATTATCCAGTATGGACATAAAACGGGACGTCATATATCCTGTGTCTCAGACTTCTTTGNCTGAAAGAATTATCCAGTATGGACATAAAACGGGACGTCATATATCCTGTGTCTCAGACTTCTTTGAAAATGAACCGAATATCAATAAACTGTGTGTCAATAATCTACCACTTCCATGATTACAGGTATTTTACTCCAATATTCTAATCTAATCGCCATAAATAGTTTCAATTGATGCAGACGGGTGGCATTCGTCAACAAGTGCGTTTGTAGAAGTAACCCTTGACGAGATGTGTACAGTATCTTTTCTTCCAGTGTGTATTGGAGTTTTCTGTTTATAAAAGCTGATAAAATCAGAGATGCAAATCACACTGAATCATGGCTATAGCTGCAACTAATATTTCGCTGTTTTGTATGTTCAGAGAAAATGATGCTCATGTTACTACGGCCAAACATCAAGTGCTGAGTTGGTAGCAACATTGCATGTTCTATTACTGGCATAAATGGCCTTCAAGTCAGATTCCATAAATTGCTTACATTGCACTGGCCAGACTCCAAGTAACTAGTGATTTCATAAACTGATGCCAGTGACACAAAGATAGTGGCAGTATTGGTTGTGAGCAATGAAACCGATAATGGTTTCCCAAAATAAATTTTTTAACATGTTGTAGTTAATAAACCAACATTATAACAAGAAAATAAATTCATTCAGTATTATTATGTTTACCAAGTCTCAAGCAAACAGCACTAATCTTATCTTGCAACAATTCGTAATTTCTTGCTAGTATCTATTTTATCAGAAATAATAATTTGCACTCCCAATATTTTGGTTATCTTATCTTGTATTTTTTATAATTGTTTTAAAATGAATAATATTTTAGAACTGTGTACAACAAATATAATATTTGAAATTTTACTCAAATTTTATTTACAATCATTTTTAATTTTTTTTTTTCTTTGTATACAGCTGAGTTCAGAGTTTTCGACTGATGCTAAACAACAAATTCTAGAGCGCTGGTGATGGTAACATGAGATGAAGATGGAGTAACAGTGGAAAGCAAGGGCGTGGAAGTGGGAGAGTCCCAAAAAAACTGGCTGACCAGCGGCATCATCCAGCAATATTCCCACACGCAAATATCCGGGAGTGACCCTGCCAGGAATCAAACCCAGTTCGCCTGGTGGGAGACGAACATTCTAGCAGCTGCACCACCACAGCCCCAAAAGTATAACAGAAGTGATACAATCATGATGCAAGAATATTGTCGCTTTATTTTGATATTTCCGAAAAATAGCTATGTTAAACATGTAGGAAGCTGGATACCTTCCAACAATGGAGCTAAAAAGAAGCCAAAATAGTCTGGAAAAAAGT
>NQII01007612.1:11524-26612 GCA_002778355.1 Clitarchus hookeri
TCGTCCCTTGGTTCTGGCCTGGAAGTTTATTGTCCCGTTCTGCACGCACGTCCGCTAAAAGCTCTCATGGTTTATTGCGGTACAAGCCCGGGACAGGCGCAGCTGGTGGTGAGATCTCGGTGTCCCTTGGGCAGCTGCAAAATGTAGCTGTGTCCGCGCCCTGGTGCCTTCCATTGTCTCTGGATGTCGTCTGCACGTGCAGGAACAGTTGCACATGCAGAAACCTTTGGTAGCGTGCCTTTGCAGCTGCGAGGCTCCTGGCGTCATTCTGCTGGCACATCCACAAAACCCTTAATCCTTATTGCGGTCGTCCGCTGGCGAGCTTCGCCAGAGCGTGTGTTCTGACGAATAAAATATAGGGATGCAGAATGCGTCATTACAATAGTCTCTATTTCTTTATAAGTGGGTTTTTTTTTAGATTCCCTCTCATGTTTTATCTTGTGTCGGGTCCACTCATAACACTTCATGATTTCTTCATACGTTGGTAACACATTGTCTTTTAAATCACATATATCACCAAACAACGCACATTTCCAATTGATACGAGTACGATTCATGGTTAAAATGCACGAGAAAACACAAAACAAACAACCACACTCTAGTTAGCGACGGGCGACACTGGTTGTTATTGTCTCAAATTGCGTGTCATTTGTCGCATCTAATGCCCCCCTCCCACTCCTCCCCACACCCTCCTGCTTAGTATTAGTAAAACAAAGTATATTTTCATTCACTTCGATGTTAATCACTTGTATAAAGTATTTCTATATTATTATTGTTTTATTGAGAACAAAATCTCGAAAAACAGTTTTTTTTTAAATCTTTAATCACAATCCGGAGGCATTAAACCTTAATAGAACGTAATAAAATTTTACGTATGGATTACCAATACCATTTAGCACCTTTCAATCGCTGTGCCCTTTACAATATCGAGAAATAAGAAAACATGACCCACCCTAGTGTGCACGTAAGATATTGAAATCTAGCCAGTGTGGAAATCATCCCGAAACTCGGGTGTCACTAACAATAGCTGTATTTGTATACGATAACTGAATCGAAAAAAAATAATGCAATGGTTAAAAAAATTATTTTTAGTGCTTTCCTGCGAAGTTTCTTGAAAGGAAAGGAGAAAAGTACTAAGTCTCTTTTGATAAAGGATATATTTATTTCACACTTAAATTCGTAACGTTTTTTTCCATTAAAGTTGGTTTGCTTAAGAACGCTCAGTGCCAAACACGTTTGTATTTTATACTTTTTGCTCTTGTAAACACCAATTGACGGCGTGAATAACAGTTAAAAAATACAGTCAGTATTGTCAATTCACGGTTACTACCAACTTTTCTGAAGCCCTGCTAAAGTTATACTTCCACCATATTCCTCCGCCTCACGCAAAAAAAAACTATACCGAGTTTAGAAAATTACACCAAAGGGACAACGCACCAAATGCGTGTGCACTTACTGTAATAATATTTTTTATAAGAACTATTTCTTACTGGGTAAAGATATACGCTACCTAGAGTGGACTTCCTCAAATTAAAGTTTCTGACCACTCCAGCAAGTAAAAATTTGTAGTTCCTGGTATGAACACCACGTAGTCCATTTTCGTGGCGGCTGCGTGGGGGAGTCNCCATGTAGCGCTAGTCCACTGTGGTGGCTGCTGCGTGGGGGAGTCGGCAGCGTTGCCACTGTGACATCTACCTTCTCTCTCACTCATACTCCATCTCTGTCGCTCCCAGACCAAACTCCGCAACAGTAGACCGTGNTCGGCAGCGTTGCCACTGTGACATCTACCTTCTCTCTCACTCATACTCCATCTCTGTCGCTCCCAGACCAAACTCCACAACAGTGGAACGCGNTCACTCATACTCCATCTCTGTCGCTCCCAGACCAAACTCCGCAACAGTAGACCGTGTTCTGAATGTCTGCTATACCCACGCAGCTCGGACAGACAAGATGGCGTACACCCGAGTAATTACCTCAAGCCGTATATGTCCGTTTACGAAAAGATTACGGGTTCTGTAAAATGTATGTATACATGGTGATTCTAAAATTATGGGACAAACATTGAGGGGTGGTAGAGCTCACTAAAACAAACAAATTATTGTATAGGAATATATGGGCGGGAGTGACGCGTTGGGGCACAAACACAAAAATAACACATGAAATGCGACACATTGCTTATTTACAACGTCGCCGCTAAATGCCTTTTTAAAGCAATGTTTATAATAATAGCTCAAAATTGCTACCACCGACAGTAATGCAAGCTTGGTAGCGTCGGTGGAGTGATTAGCGAACAGATTCAAATACGCCGGGTATTTCACGCACGCCACCATTGTCAGCCAATCACGCCATATGTAGAGGTCGCCAAGCATGCGTTACTGTTGGTGGATGCATTTCCAGCAACTGTTTTAACATTTTCTGTACGGAATCACTCGTTACGTATGCTGCTAATGAACATTTTGTGTTTCCGTTAATGTGTTATGTTTTTGTGTTTGTGCCTCAACGCGTCACTTCCGCCCATATATTCCTATACAATAATCGATTGTTTTAGTGAGCTCTACCACCCATCAATGTTAGTCCCATGTTTTTAGAATCATCCTGTATACAAAATGAAACTTAATGTACCCGTAAGTAATGGAAAACGTTGCAAATTACTAACACGGCCATAGTAAAACAATAAACACAACTTTATAAAATACGCGATAAATGTGGAGGTAGGTAATGTGTACATACATTATCACACGGACATGCAGTAAGCTGAGTGTGTAGCTCAGTGGATTCATGCGCGGATCTGCGCCACATAATGCTAGGTTTCAGAGATTACATCTCCGTCGTGTAACGGAATTTTCAATCTGATACATAATTACTGTTTATAACTTCTGCTATTCTTAGAAAACGGTTATTTACAGAATCACTTTGTCTATAAGCAATATACGTAAGTAACAGCACATTGTAATCGACTAGCTATGGTTGTTTGCTAATCAAATCGATTAGTTTCTAAAGTAGATCAATTGAGCTGTGCAGCGTTAATAATGTTTACAGGCGCACATAAAAGCCTTAAGTTTAATATTGTGACAGTTGTGCCTTCTTTTGACCTTCTAGCCGTAAAAACTTGTTAAATTACGGAAAGCACAACATTGATTATTATACTCATTAGAGATACATTTGTAAATACAGGTGCATAGCCGGGGGAGGAGGGGGGTTATATCGGGAACCCCCCCCCAACCAAAATGAAAAAAAATATTAAAAAGTAAAATTTGAAAACAAAATGACAAACTTTTATGTTATTTTAATATAAGAAATGTGTGATCCCCCTTGCACAAGAAGGATGTTTATAGCATTTTTTGGTTCCATATCTGTATATTAGCCCATTGATTATAAATGATATTTAAATATTAATTTGTAATATTACAGCTTTCGTATCTTGTCCAAAAATATAAATATGAAATCTCCCTACCCCCCTCCTCCAAAGTAAATTCTTGACTACGCCCCTGTTTAAATAATTTCCTAATGTTTTAATGAGTGGCGTAAATGTTCGTCGTACATTTGAATACATTACCTTGCTTTCTATACATAAGCAGTGCCACTTACTCATATCATGTTCCATACATTAGCAGTATTCGTACTTAGAAACCTTAATAAATGCACAGGGGAAAGAAACAATCTTCGTACCTGTGGATGCACCACAAAGCGCTTACATATAAATTAACATTTGGTTGCATTTGTACCCCTGCCCCCCTGCGAGTTGTTTTGCCTGCCATTTACAATTTTCTGTTAGCACCTTAGGTAACGTGTGGGTATGAACTGACGCGTTTTCTCTTATCTTCTACTATAAAACTTGTTATACCCATGGGTATAACAGAAGGTATCGTGGGTATCGTGTAGTGCCGACTTAAACGACTCACACCTCTCGTAGAATCTAGGCACCGGAAACTTCATAAAACATTTTTTTTTGTATCAGAAGATACACAGTTTTGAAAATATGATAAATTTTATACTGCTAGTATCTTACTAAAATATTAAAATTAACACTGTTAAGTAAGTGGTAGAGGAATGCTAGTAAAGAGGAGAAAATGCCCACGATGAACGAATCGAAACTAAATTTGCTGTATGAATTAACATTCCTCGCTATCTTACATGTTTTAAATATATTTCGTTCGTATAGTATAATCGTGCAAACAAAATGAGTGGTCGTTAATGAAAAAAGTATTTATTCATTCAACATAACATGAGGCACAGAGAACATACATGCTTTTAGGAATAGTAAGATGCCACAAAGTTAACACACAAGGTTGCCCTACTGTCACAAATAATTCAAATTGTTACATATTGTTCGTAAATTATCATTATCCCTTTGTGAACTTCACGCGCCATTAGTGCTGAAGTCATTGTATGAATTGATAATGGGAACATACCCAGTTAGGTTAGAAAGATAAAATAGATTAAATTGTTTCCTGAAATAGTGTAGGAGTGTGTCAAGTACTTGTGTAATCGTCGGTATGGTTAAGGTACATCACGTATGACATTTACATTAATAATTAAGTATGCAAAGTAAAGTTAAGATGCCGAAAGTTAATTAGCATGCTGTGCAGTCCTGTTTTTTTTCAACTAACGTGGTGAAATAAGTTCATTNTATGGTTAAGGTACATCACGTATGACATTTACATTAATAATTAAGTATGCAAAGTAAAGTTAAGATGCCGAAAGTTCATTAGCATGCTGTGCAGTTCTGTTTTTTTTTTCAACTAACGTGGTGAAATAAGCGCATTGTTGGTTTTACGTTTACTTGTGCATAAAGAAATGCATCCAGGAAATGCCAAATTTTGTATAGCCCCATACGAGTAATGTAAAATTAATTTTCATTTATACCATTGTTATCGTTAAAACAAAATTTACCTCTAATTTTTACCAGCTTTAATAATACTTTATAGATAACTGCGTTTACTGCGTCAAGTACTTATCCATTCCTTTCTTGACAAAATGTCTATGATTGATTAACAGCAACACTTTCATTATCATGCGCTTTTCAGCTACAGCTCCTAGTGGGCTGATAATTTTAAATCTGTGCGCCTACGTTCCGACACAGATTCAATATTTGTTTTCCGTCAAAATGCTTGTTCAGACCCTTATCAGCTGGCTAGTTGCTGTGACAAATGCAAACAAGTATGTCTGTCGGAATGTATAAAGTATCGAGCCGAGTGGAGTATGTTTATATACATAAGTGCATTCCTAGGTTCGGACACATCCTTGATGACACTTGAATCGACAAATTTAAAGTACTGATTATTTGTACCAACAGTCACCTTTGTAGTATATCACAACCCCAAACTGAATACACTGAGTCACATTGTAGACCTTCGTGCGTCTAACATATATTTCTAGTGAACAATAATTTCCTTTTACATAAGAACGGAATGAAAACGCTGCTATGATGTATGACATCATTCACTTTTAACATCAAATTTGTAATTTTTACTGGGAGAATATAATTTGAATTATTATTTTAATATTATATTCATAGTGAGATATTGCNTAGTTGCTGTGACAAATGCAAACAAGTATGTCTGTCGGAATGTATAAAGTATCGAGCCGAGTGGAGTATGTTTATATACATAAGTGCATTCCTAGGTTCGGACACATCCTTGATGACACTTGAATCGACAAATTTAACGTACTGATTATTTGTACGAACAGTCACCTTTGTAGTATATCACAACCCCAAACTGTAAACACTGAGTCACATTGTAGACCTTCGTGCGTCTAACATATATTTCTAGTGAACAATCATTTCCTTTCACATAAGAACGGAATGAAATGATGTATGATATCATTCACTTTTAACATAAAATTTGTAATTTTTACTGGGAGAATATAATTTAAATTATTATTAGAAAATTATATTCATAGTGAGATATTACTTTTGTTTTTCCATGCAGTCCATTGCATGAATAAGTGTAGGGAATGTTGTAATTCATTTTCGCTTCTTTACTAAATTAAAATTGCATTAATCAGAGATGTTTTCTGTACAATTAAATCAAATGCCTCTGAGTTCATAATATTATGTACAAGATTATCTTAAAATAGCATTCATGCCCAGGCAGCTGCTAAATAAATAAAAATTTTTCATAGCCTACTTCGTTTCCATCAATTGTTAGTTATTTTAAAGTTTCTCGACATCCATTTTTGTCGTGCCCGATTTTGATTGGCTGAGACCGTCAAACATCAAACAAAATTTCAAACGGGTTCAATTTAAAAAAAATTTGACAGTGTGACACATTTCCAAACACATTCAAGATTATTTGTTGGAAGGAAAAATTTTATGACCGTATCTTGTTTTCAGATTTTATTCTCCAATATAGTTGAAGTCGACAATTTGACATTGTGACAGGGGCTTTCAGAAATGTCACCAAGAATACGTTTTGGTGATCGATGACAGAGGCAAGAACAAATCAGAAGTCAGAGCTGTTGCGGAAGTACACAAATAAGACACGCTGTATGGAATTCACAGAGAGCATTGGAAAATGATCCTCGTTGTGTACAGTTCTGGGCATGCATCACCTTCCTGTGAAACATGTACACCTTTAATGGCAATGGTGAGTTTAAGTTATTATGACGGTGTGATTGGATTGTGTCCATTGCCGATAATGAGACTAAATACTGCGATTGTTCTTCCAGTGTCTCACCTGAAGAAGAGGACAGATTCCACGCCCCGAAACGTCGTGAAAACTTTTAAATATTTATTGTTTTTCATTTTTCAGTCGTTCTCTGTCCTTTATGTTGGTTTATCTATTACATTCTCTGGTTATTTTTGTGGTTNTTGTTTTTCATTTTTCAGTCGTTCTCTGTCCTTTATGTTGGTTTATCTATTACATTCTCTGGTTATTTTTGTGGTTCCTGTGTTGTTCGTGGTGTTGAATTATTTGGTTTTATAATCTGACAAGGAATACTTTTTCCTGACTTGTGTTTCATNCGTGGTGTTGAATTATTTGGTTTTATAATCTGACAAGGAATACTTTTTCCTGACTTGTGTTTCATTGTGTTTTTTCTTTTTGTGTATCTTTTTAATTTTTATTGTTCAGCTGTGTCCACTGATATTGTTTTTTGCACTTTTTGTTCACTTGTGTGGTGTTCTCGTTTCCGTCATCGTGTTGCCTTTTCTTTTGGTTTGCTTTTGTTGTCTGTTGTCTGTCCCGTTTTGAAATAAAAAGTAGTTCGTCCGTCTTTTTGTCGTTTTAATTATATATGTACGCTTTTTATTCACAAAGAAACACCTTTCCATAATTAGCGCGATTTATATTTTTTAATAAGTCTTATAGTCGGCAATAGTTTTACCCGTATTTTGCTTCATTGCAGTCTTACTATCTCCACTTCGTTGACTCTTGATTGTTTAATAATTACTACGGTTACTGAGGCATTAATTAAATATTGAATTTAATAAAAATATTTTCAATAGCTCAGTTTAACCGTTTTACTCATTTTGTTGCGTGAATGACCAGCATAGTAATTAAATACTGCGATACTTAGTTCAGCCATTCTGAGAAAGAGTCCCAAGACACCAAACGTTCTCTGGAAGTAGGATTATTGTTTTTTTATATTCCACAAAGATGGTCAATGATCTGTTTCTTCCAGTACGTTGCAGGTTTGGGGGAAAGGTTGATCAAAATGAGCTTCCCATATCTTCTCGTCGCTTCACTTACAACAACTCGGCACTACTCATGCTTGCGAACACGGAGCACCATTCTTCTCATCTTCCTGCTCACAGTGGCAACAGACTAGTGTTAACAATCTCGCATGCATGGAATCTACAATGCTATGAAGATAACACATTTGACTCTGAATTTAATATTGCATTATTGCATATGCTACATGCATCGCGTTATTTCACCCTCTGGGTTCTTAAAGGGTCTTACACACAAATATATTGAACGATTTTCTTGTAGATCTTGAACGATCTTCTTTGACAGTGTTAAAAGTTTACTTCTAATGAGTCATGTCTTTTATATTTATTCTATAGTTTTCTGAAATATAACAGTAGTTTTTCATAGTTGTAACTCCCGTTTTACTTGAATTTGTGCCAGGGCTATATTTTGTACACTGCTCTAGAACAATTTCCTTCAATCTTNTGTAACTCCCGTTTTACTTGAATTTGTGCCAGGGCTATATTTTGTACACTGCTCTAGAACAATTTCCTTCAATCTTCCACGGCATTGTTGTACTCTGAGGTCTACCTTGAAATTCCTGTAAGCCCTAGTTAGTTCGTTTAGTGCTAGTTTACAGCAGCAAGCCATGTATGAACTTATGATTGTAAGCATACAGATTTAAGAAACTTCACACTTGTATCTTGTAGATGGTTAGTGTCAGTCCCTTATTTTTGCATTCTTAGGTTTGCTCTCTTTTACACATNTGTAACTCCCGTTTTACTTGAATTTGTGCCAGGGCTATATTTTGTACACTGCTCTAGAACAATTTCCTTCAATCTCCCACGGCATTGTTGTACTCTGAGGTCTACCTTGAAATTCCTGTAAGCCCTAGTTAGTTCGTTTAGTGCTAGTTTACAGCAGCAAGCCATGTATGAACTTATGATTGTAAGCATACAGATTTAAGAAAGTTCACACTTGTATCTTGTAGATGGTTAGTGTCAGTCCCTTATTTTTGCATTCTTAGGTTTGCTCTCTTTTACACATAGTACACACAACAAATCTCAAGAACTAAAAAATTACAATGAAAGAGAAAAAAAAAATTTTAAGGGAGGAAAAAATGTTTGAAGGGTAGATTCAAGTTAAGGCCAACTTCTGAACGAAAATTACAATAAGATTGGTCTGGGATTTCTAAAATGCTTACCCAGGGACAGCTATATCTTCTAAGTAGACTATGTTGGCCTCTAAGGTGAAGGATTTCTCAGTCTAGTTTTCTATTCTGGCAAGGGCTTTGCACGTCCCAGAACAGATAACCTTCAACTGTCAAATACCAGCGCCATTTCGCCAACACGGAGAGTGTCTCTAATTAAACTGCTCATGAGCGTATATGGTCGAAAATAATTTAACATCCGTCACACTTTGTAGTGCCATTTATTATACGTAGCCTAAAAAAGCCCTCATTATGTTTACATTAACCGACAGGAAATCTTTAAGACTCACCTTAAATTCAAAGAAACTCAATGGGAGCTAGGACGAATTTACAACTCAGTTACACCTAAAGATCTCATCTCCTTTATTATACTGTGCACTGTTTCGCATCAGAATAACGAAAGCCATCAAATGAATGGCCATAGTCGACCATACAAGCTGTGTCTGCCAGTGGCGTCACCACTAGGAGGGGGCGTGGGGACAGGATATCCTCCCCTAAATTGAGAGTACATGGACACCCATGCCAACATGCGATATTATAGTGCATACAATCTGTAATGAGTTTTTATAATGTATTTCTTATACTTAAACACATCTCTGGGTTATAGATTTCCTCCATTTTTATGCATCGTGTTTTTCTTTTAGGTTTTTCTCGCCCTAAACTTTAATTTGTAGAAGAAATAAAAACGTCTGGAGAGATGCTTTCTCCTAATTTGGAGGCTGTTTCGCCACCGGCGCCGACTGTGATAGGCCACAACTGTTTGCCTGAAGCTGGACAACGATCACAAATGCCGCAAGCCAGGCTCCCACTCATGCCTCGCCATCACGAAGCTTGTTTACCGTGGTATCGAGAAAGAAGCACCTGAAGGGACGAATGGTGATGCGTCATCTCCAGTAACTAGAGCACATTCTACCTCGGTGCTGATGTTACTAATGAAGGGTCGACTAGGTGAGTGGCAATGCCCATACTGTATAATGCAGCGATACACGGNCTCGGTGCTGATGTTACTAATGAAGGGTCGACTAGGTGAGTGGCAATGCCCATACTGTATAATGCAGCGATACACGGGACCAACGTCTGGGATCATAACGTGGGGGAGAGTCATATTCTGTTATGACCTTTCTCATCTGGCGCTTTCACAATAAAACGTCGAACAGTACACGATATATAGCCAGTGCATCATCCACCCCGTTATGCTGTGATTCGTAAAAATTTGGAGATGTGCCATTCCGTCATACAAAACAACGTGTTCTCCAATNTCCACCCCGTTATGCTGTGATTCGTAAAAATTTGGAGATGTGCCATTCCGTCATACAAAACAACGTGTTCTCCAATGTGCTCGTCATATACCCTAGCCGATATACTCCCCAGATATGTCTCTCTTTCAGCATGTGTGGAACATGCCTGCGTAGTCTGGCGTGGACCTTCGACGCCGGTGACAACCGTTGCCCAACTGCTCCGCCAGGTGGAATATTACTTGGAACTCCATCCCGTATATGATATTCGTCACTTCTGCGATCGTTTTTGTGCGAGAGTTGAGTCCTGCACTGCTGCTGGAGGAGGGTATACAGAACATTTAAACTTCCTTTCGACAACCGCTGGTAACTCTNAGTTGAGTCCTGCACTGCTGCTGGAGGAGGGTATACAGAACATTTAAACTTCCTTTCGACAACCGCTGGTAACTCTATACACACGAGCATGGCCTTTGGGAAATATTACGAGTGAAAATCAATAAATAAGTTACACTTCCACGTTATGGCCGGGTATGAAACCACCTATGCATAGGCAACACGGCTATGACAACATGCAATGTAACTTCACTTTTGCACATAGTCCCCAAGAGACTGTAAACATTTCTCGGAACCGTCAACCAACTTTTCGATTCAGGATGCNAACGATGAGGAGGTGAAAGCAGCTGTCTCCGGGTGGTTACATAGCGCTGGAGGAGATGTCTACGCATCCTGAATCGAAAAGTTGGTTGACGGTTCCGAGAAATGTTTACAGTCTCTTGGGGACTATGTGCAAAAGTGAAGTTACATTGCATGTTGTCATAGCCGTGTTGCCTATGCATAGGTGGTTTCATACACGGCCATAACGTGGAAGTGTAACTTATTTATTGATTTTCACTCGTAATATTTCCCAAAGGCCATGCTCGTGTGTATAGAGTTACCAGCGGTTGTCGAAAGGAAGTTTAANGTTTCATACATGGCCATAACGTGGAAGTGTAACTTATTTATTGATTTGCCCTTGTATGTAGAGTATACTAACTGTAGTGTGTATGTGTGTGTGAATATAATTCACATCACCTATTAAAATGACTATTGTGTTGTTTTCTCATATTCCTGTTAGTCTACAGTGCAATATTCTGGCGTGTACGAGTATTGCTGTGGTATAGGGTGAGCTGCAGCTTTAAAAAAAACATAGAACATCTAACACATCGTGAACTAAATGTAACTCTGCCATCTGAATTCTGTTCACACAGTTTTGCTTAGGCATAGCATCCTCCGTGTTATAATCCACGAACTACCAGTTCACAAATAATTGCCTTCGTTAGAAAAATTGCTTAATCAAAATAGCTTTTTAATAGCTACAGGTGACCAACTGATTTCGTACGTAGTAAACAATGATAACACAAACATGATATTTTTTAACGCGAATGTCAAGTTACTGGTAGATTTACCTTATCCATTCATGTTAACTCAATACGTGTATGGAATGAAATGTCCTGAGGAGTTAAAGAGTTATCCAAGTACTGCAAGCTATGAGTTTTTCTTGTGATACTTTAAATCCACCGCAATGGAACTCCATGAGCGAATGCCACTGTTATGGAAACTAGAATAACAGCATTTTTCCACGTAAGCTTTGTTATTTTTTTNGAACTCCATGAGCGAATGCCACTGTTATGGAAACTAGAATAACAGCATTTTTCCACGTAAGCTTTGTTATTTTTTTTCTCACTAACGATTTATCACACACTGCAAAAAAAATTCTCGCCTACTTCCTAAACTGCAATGGAAGTTTTTAACCTATACAGTGTATGGAAATAATACTACATGTCGGGCTGAAAATATGGGAATGTTTAGCGTCGCTACTATACAAAGTTGGGAACTTCTTACGCATTTGACTGTTTCCTGAGCAAATGTAGGAACGCTACCATGCATGTATGGGAAAATAATTTACCATTCGCTCTTTGCCACTGCACGCATACACTGATATAGTAAATTTATAAATAATTTCTTAGAGTGCAGTTACTCACAACGTGGGATTGGAGAAGTTTAGAAATTCACCTGTCAGAGCTTCAAAAACTGTAATGTTTGTGCGAATGCTGCAATTAGACCACAGTTTATATGCAAAGCTTTGCTGGACTGTGTGCTAATAAAATGCCCGCAGCATGGCGGTTCAACCGCAGTGTAACACAGTAAAAAGTGAGCAATAATTGTCTTCTTTAGGCTCTTGTCTGCCTGGCGCTTAAAACTGTGTTGCAGAGTGTTTGAAATACACGTTTTTATACGAAACTATTAAACGTGATTCCAATGTACTGATCTACGAAAACAACACACGCTTCAGATGAGGGCTGCTGAGTGATTCCATGACGTCACTCCAACATAACTAAAAACGGCTTTATCGAAGTGCTGTATATCGAAATATACGCGTCTGACACATACAAAAGTACCCAAGGGCCCTGCATTGAAACTTGCCACACACTTTCCAGCAGTAATGTGGTAGTGTCACCGCTGGAAGTAACATCGGCACACGCAGCACGACGAGAACACACTGCATGCCAGTTCAGATCCTTGCGCTTAGTGGCGATGGTGCACTTGATACGCGTGGCAGAGTCGCCCTTATCGCTTCTCGTGCTTCTCGGCCTTAAACGCCGAAAATAGCCCCAGGTTAGGCGGTCCCCTTAAGGAGACTGCCGTTAGTGAATACATAACACAACCTCGAGTACATAGTGTGTTATGACCTCCAGCCTACAGGTAGCTGAACTAGCAAGATTTCCCAGTCTCTAAATGTAATACTTCTCATGTTGAACTAAAATTCATTTAAATTCGTGACTTTTTGTAGTTTGTGTATGTGCTTTGAGAATAGAAATTTGGTGGAGGAAAAAAAAAATTCAAAATGGCCCCTAAGATAATGTGCAGTAGTACGCATACGGTCTTAAGCATGCAAAATTTGTTACTTTCATAATCACGGTTCTAGTACTTTAGTTTTGCATAAACATCTTGAAATAAATTAACTGGAATATGTCTCTCACAAAATTAGACAAGCATTTACCAAGCTATATATTAAGTCACCTTATAGTTTCCAATTTCTGGGGTCGTACGAAACATAATGCGAAAGATGATGAAGTTGGAGTCTGAAGAAAACCATTAACACTACCTAATCATCCGAGAACATAAACATATACATTGGGATGTTAAATGGTTATATGCATGTTGTGCTAATTACAAAAAAATGACCAGCCTATAGGCATTAATTATTTTACTGGATACAAAATATTTAAGTCGAAGCTAATAAAATATTTAGGTAAGTTTCAAATACATGAAATTACATACAGTCATCATAAAAATACAGTGTAATTATATGATTCCACGAAATACAAGTGCAAATAACTTTCCAGAAATTTAATGACTGGGCCGTATAATGAGATAGTTGAAGAAGTACTTTGCAATTAAAAAACAAACAAACATGAAATTAATCATGATGTGTTATTGTTGGCCCTTCATACAGTCAAGCTATCGATTACATGCTCTCTTATTAAAGGACACTTTAATGCATTTGCTTGATAAGCTTGTTTATTTTCTACGTATTCGTAAACTAACATTGGAAATGAGGTATTTTACGACGGTTCGTAGTACTTCTATTGCCATGGGTAAGAATGCTACGGTTAAACAGCCTGTCACGAGATAAAACGCCAACACTCTCTGAGGGTGTAGCAACAATCATTGATGTGAAAGATTGTGACAGTGCGTTCCCTCACTTTCTGCAAAATGCTAGGATTCAGACAGTGAAATGCTCTAAAATGTATTAGTGAATTCTACTAAGGTCATCCCAACAAAGTTATAAGAAATAGAATGCAATAATTTCATGCCAACAATTTTGCAATTGTGCGTTCATTTGCCAGTCTTCACACTTTTTTTGACGTGCTGCGCTCATGTAAGGGAAGGGGTTTGGTCACGTGGTAACATGCTTGCCTTATATTTGGGATGCGACAGGTTCAAGCCAAACCCACTTCCCTCGCGGTAATTCTCTTTCTGAGTTATGGAAAAATGTGAATGCTAGTTCTTAAAATGTTGCATTCTCGTATTTCCTATTGCTATCCTGATTTTTTCCTGAACATTAAAGAAATTATAACGAATGTAACTGTATTTATTAGGACTATACAAAATCCACATAAATATTTATTTATCAAGATCAGTTCTGCTACTCTCCAGGCTATTGATTCTGCATCCAGATAAGTTCAATGTAAACAAACGAAACGAGAAAAGGGCAAACTGTGTATAAGAGATGAATTCCCACCTACGCCCAGCTGGAATAATATTTATCATATCACTTGTCAATAAAAATTCTATTAAACCTACAAGTGAAAAAATAATCAAGTCATTGTGCAAGAAAACGAAAATAAAATGCCACCGTGTAAAACCAGTTCTTCTCTTAAGGTAGGAGAGCTTTACTCTCACTTTTTAAATGTGCCTGTGATCAAATATCATAATAGTTCTTCTATTTTTCCCCAAATAAATTGCTAACACGACACCCGTAAGATTGGAAGAGAAAAAGAAATCTTTTGTGAAATCACTAAGCAAATTGTCACTATAAAAGAAAAAATTTTAATTGTCTGTCAGTAACACTGAAATTAAACTTATAATTACGTATTGTGTTAAACTCTGCTATAACACGTAGGTAGAGTTATATTTAATTTTAATATGTCAATGCTCTGCAGCATATCTTTATATATTCATTACATGATATGTATGTAAAAACATGGTTTTGTGAAAGATATTTATTCTGCTATTTTCACAGGTCATAATTTTTGATAAAATGTGACGCATTCTGCGTCCCTATATTTTATTCGTCAGAACACACGCTCTGGCGAAGCTCGCGGGCGGACGACCGCAATAAGGATTAAGGGTTTTGTGGACGTGCCGGCAGAGTGACGCCAGGAGCCTCGTAGCTGCAAAGGCACGCTACCAAGGTTTCTGCACGTGCAACTGTTCCTGCACGTGCAGACGACATCCGGAGACAA